>ML433290.1:0-17509 GCA_005239525.1 Nicotiana knightiana
TCTCCCATTGGAATAGAAACATAAACAGGGGAACCCAAAGAAAGCCGAGATATCCCCAGATGTGAAGCAAAATAAGAAGACATATATGAATATGTAGAGCCTGGGTAAAATAATACCGATGCATCTCTATGAAAAACGAGAACAATACCTATGATCATTGAATCTGAAGCAATGGCCTCGGATCGGGCCGGAAAAGCATAGTACCTGGCCTGGCCTACCCCTTTGGGGATACCTCGACCTCCCCGACCTCCACCTCGAGCTGCCTGAGGTGGTGGGGTAGCAGCTGGGGCTGGAAGAATAGCTGGGGGACCTGGTGGAAGATGTGGGGGCCTGATAAGTCTGAGGTGGTGCACCCCTCCTCGCTCTCGGCAATCTCTGATCATATGACGAGGGCCACCACACTCAAAGAAACCCCTCAGAGGATGTGGCGGCCGCTGCGGACTCTAAACTAGCCTGCTGGACTGGCAACAGATAACACCTCGAGCAGGAGGCACCTGAGATACTGGTGGTGCATAATAAGTCTCCTGAGGTCTAGGAGGAGCTGGAATATCACTGGCTGCTGGGAGAGTTAAATGAACGGGGCGATCACAAAACCCCTTGCATAATGTGTTGCTGGTGCACGGGCTCCTGAAAAATGACCAGTCTCTCGAGACCTCTTGGCCTCTCTCTCCTCCCTGTCCCAAGCTAAGATAGTCTCAATCCTCCGGGAAATACTCATGGCCTACTGATAAGTAATATCGGTGTCCAGCTCTCTGGCCATGCTGATCTAAATACTGGGGTGGAGTCCCTTAATAAAGCGTCGAAACCTCTCTTTGACAGTGACAACCAAAGCTGGTGCATGGCGAGCCAAATCGCTANTGTAACTGCTCCTTCAACTCCTTGAACTCAGGATGAGCCATGCGATAAGGAGGAATGGAAATGGGCTGAGTGTCGGGCGACAAGTCAATGCCGAAATCGATGTCTCTATCGGGTGGCATACCCTGAAGATCACATGGAAATACATAAGGATGTTCCCTGACAACTGGAACCGACTCAACTGTAGGGGTCTCAGCACTAACATCTCTCACATAAGCCAAATACGCATCACACCCCGTTTCAACCATCCGCTGAGCCTTAAGAATAAAATTACTCGGTGGGGAGTATACTCTAAGGAACCTCTCAATTCTAACCTCGGTTGTCCTGGCATAGCCAACGTCACGGTATTGGCGTGACAATCAAGAATAGCATAGTAGGGAGACAGCCAGTCCATACCCAANAGCTAAGATAGTCTCAATCCTCCGGGAAATACTCATGGCCTACTGATAAGTAATATCGGTGTCCAGCTCTCTGGCCATGCTGATCTAAATACTGGGGTGGAGTCCCTTAATAAAGCGTCGAAACCTCTCTTTGACAGTGACAACCAAAGCTGGTGCATGGCGAGCCAAATCGCTATAACAAACTGCATGCTATGACACAGTCATGGTAACCTGGCGTAGCTGCTCAAACTCCGCACACCAAGCATCCCTGAAGCTCTAAGGGACAAACTCAAGTAAGAACATCACGGAGAACTCAGCCCAAGTAAGTGAAGCTGACTCGTCCGGACTACTAAGCTCCAAACCACGCCACCACTGATAAGATGCTCCCCTCAGCTGGAAAGTAGTGAAAGAAACCCGACTCATCTCCACAATACCCATAGTGCGGAGAATGCGATGACACCCCTCGAGAAAACCCATAACGTAATCCGAAGGCAGTCCGCTGAACTCAGGTGGGTCGTACTTCTTGTACCTCTCAAGTAAGAGCTACTATACTCAGGAACATCTATCCCAGTCTCATGCTGAGCTGGAGCTGCTGGGGGCATAGGAATATACCCTCCCTCGGCCTGGGATGTAGATGGAGCTGGGTCAATGTCTCCTGGAGGTCTTGAGTAACAGTAGGGACCTCCTGTGCCCCTCCAACTATAGCTGTTGGGGACTCCTCTGCCTCTGCTCTAACCGGTGCTCGGGCTGCACCGGGTGCTCATCCTCTGCCCCGGCCCATGCCTCTGGTGGCTCTGACTGGGGGCTAGGGTGCCTGGTCATCGGTACGTGCGGTACGGGTACGAACCATCTGTAAGAAAGAATATAATAGAGTTTAAGAATTTTATTACAGTAACTAGCACGATAAGGAATTCCAAAGAATTTGATTTTTCGTAACAGTTACATATCCTCTCGAAGATAGATACGGACGTCTCTGCACCGATTCGTGAGAATTTAATAAACCGGCTTGTGACTTGTGACTCCTATGAACCTAGACCCTCTGATACCAACTTGTCACGACCCGAATTACCCTCCGAACGGTCTCGTGACGGCACCTAGTATCTAGGACTAGGTAATCCTAAAACATGCGGAAAAGAAGGCAAAACAATAATAGAAATAGTAAATAAGAAGTAATACTATAAAATTTTTAGCCTCTCGGTATTTACAGCTTTTACTTTCCCAAAACCCAGAACATCACAAAGTCACAAACTGTGAACTGTTGTAGCTCTATGCAAAGAAATAAGGAAAATTTATCTATATATCTCCTATATCTGTACTAGAGTAGGAAGGGGACTCGTGAGATCCTGCGGACGCGGCGGAATTACCTCGCGGTCTCCTATGCAGCTGCTAAGATGCACCTAGCCACTGTACTATGTGTTGATACCTAGATCTGCACATAGGGAAAACATGCGTAGGAAAGGGCGTGACTACTCCACATTCGGTACTCCGTAAGTGCCAAGACTAACCCTAGTCAAGTAGAGACGAGGTCAGGTTGAGGCTCTACTGATTTTTAAATAAGTCAATATATAAGTTTAAACAGTGAAATATAGATAAGCAAATAATAAACAAGATTAATGGAAATTGGAAGAACTAATACTAGAAAGAGAGCCCTCGGCTCAGTAGAACATATATCTCAACAGTAAATATGCAAGGCAGTACAAGGGGAACACTCCCGGATCCCAGTCCGTAGTCCCAATTTAAATATGTTATGCAGTACAGGGGGAAAGCTCCCGGATCTCCGTCCGTAGTCCCAATTTGAATATGCCTCTCAATACAGTGGGAAAGCTCCTGGATTTCGGTTCGTAGTCCAAATTTAAATATGCAACAAAGAAGTATGTCGGATACAACTTAATTAAACAGTTCATGAAAAGCAACAAACGAGAATATAATAACACTACCTAAACATGGTGCAACTAGTAGCAAATCAGCGAAAATCAAGTAAGGACATGTAGGCATGCTTATTCTTAAGCTAAATACTCAATTAAGACAGGAAACAGTAATATAGGAATGAGAATGAGTGATTGCATGGAAGGAAAAACGGAAGTTTAGCAACAATGACCCGTGTACGCACTCGTCACCTCACGTACACGGCGTCCACGTAACAAAATTAGTATTAAAATGCCTAAGGGGAATTCCCCAACACAGAGTTAGGCAAGCCACTTACCTTGACTGCGCAAATCGACTCAATACCACAGTTTTGCCATGAGTATCCGACTCCGGGTTGCCCAAATCTATTCAAATCGATTGCATAATGTAAATATCACTTCAAGGGAAAAAAATAGCTAATTATTTATAAGCTAGTACGTGAAATTAGGAAATTCACCGAAAAAGTCCCCCGGGCCCACGTCTCGAAATCAGGTAAAATTTATATTTCCCGAACACCCATTCGTTCATGAACTCACTCGAAAAAGAATCAACAAGATCCGACGTCTATATCTCCCTAAATCCTTAGCTTTCTACTTGGGGAAGTTTCATCCAACTTTCATGGTTTTTCATCCAATTTCATTGATTAGATTGAGAAAATTGATAGAGATTATTGAATACAAGTGGATTAAGGTTAGAAAACGTTACATATGATTCTCCTCTTCAAATTCCACTGAAAATCGCCAAATCCCGAGCTCTCAATCGATTTTGGAGTTATGAATTTCAGACCCTCAGATTTTGATATACCAGCCCAGGTAATTCGCACCTGCGAATCTGGGATCGCACCTGCTGTGCCGCACCTGCGGAAATACAATCGCAGGTGGAAAACTAATTAAAAGACCTGGAGTCGCGCCTGCGGTGGCTGGGTCGCAGGTACGGCTCCGCACCTGCGAATACTCTTTCGCGCCTGCGAGTCAGGCCAGCCTATGCTATGTCCGCATCTGTGTGTACCCCTTTTGCACCCGCGTGTCCGCACCTGCGGAAAAACCATCGTAGGTGCGAGACACCATAACCAAAAATGGTTCAAGTTCTCTTAAGGTTGCAAATTCACCCGTTGGGCATCCGAAACAACCCCGAGGTAACGGACTCGACAAACCTACCAACTCACTCTAATAGTTTGTTCAAACTTGGTTGAGTCTTCAAAACACATCTCATAAAATCAAAATCATCAATTATGCATAGATTGAAGCCTAAGAACTTATGAAATTTCTAGAATTAACATCCGATGCCGAAACACGTCAAAACTCATCCAAATGACCTCAAATTTTGCACAATGGTCACAATTGGCATTACAGACCTGCTGTCACTTTTGGAATTCCATTCCGAGTCCGATATCAAAATTTCATCTATCGACCGAAATTTCCGAATTCTAACTTTCACCAATTCAAGCCTAAACTTTCATCACTCAACGCTCCGACGAGATCCAATAATATAAATAGATATGGGAGAAGAAGTTATTAAGGGATCAGAGCGCTAATTCTCAAAACGACCGATCGGGTCATTATAGATTTCCTTTCGGGGGGCTGCCAATGTCGCCAGGCAAGTCAAGATGGTTCTATCACATAGGGGAGGTCAGGGGTCTGACAAGATACCTCGTCATTCTGATGGGTTCAGCGGTGCCTCATCTGGAGGCAGGGGTACTTTTGGTAAAGGCCATCCTCCAAGGTCATTTTATTCAGCACTTCAGGCATCCTATAGTACTTCAGGGAGTGCAGCAGTCTACAGTGCACCTCCTATTCAGAGTTATTACAGATGTCAGCCGGCCCGTTCGAGTCAGTCCCAGTTCCCACAACTACATTATCAGGATGGATGTTTCGAGTGTGGTGGTTTTGGGATATCAGGAGGACCTGTCCGAGATTAGTGGGCATTCAGCCACCGCAACAAAGTTCTCGTGCCATGATTTCGGCACCTGGTGCACCACCCCCGCTCAACCAGCCATAGGTAGGGGACAGGAAACTAGAGGTAGAGGTCAGGCTGCTAGAGGTGAAGGTCAGGACATTAGAGGTGAACGTCAGGCCGCTAGAGGTGTAGGCCAGACAGTAGGGGGCCGTCCTAGAGATATGGTTCAGAGTGGTGGGGCCCAGCCCCAATGTTATGCTTTTCCAGCCAGGTCTAAGGCTAAGTCATCCGATGCTATTATCACATGTACTATTTCAGTTTGCAATGGAGATGCTTCGGTTTTATTTGATCCAGGGTCTACCTACTCCTATGTGTCATCTTATTTTGCTTCTTATTTGGTTATTCCCCGTGATTCCATGAGTGCCCCTGTATATGTGTCCACGCGTGTGGGGGATTCTATTATTGTATATTGTGTCTATCGTTCGTATGTGGTAATAATTGGGGTCTTGAGACAAGTGTAGATCTTCTACTTCTCGATATGATTGATTTTGATGTCATTTTGGGATTGGATTAGCTATCACCTTATCACACTTTATTGTATTGTCACGGCAAGACAGTGGTTGGTTCCTTCCATGGGTTCTGTACCAGTTGTCCGAGAGTTTCTGGAGGCATTTTCTGTAGATCTGCTAGGGATGCCACCCGACAGGGATATTAACTTCTGTATTGATTTAGTTTCGGGCACTCAACCCATTTCTATTCCGCCATACCGTATGGCCCAGCCATAGTTGAAGGAACAGTTGCAGGATTTGCTTGATAAGGGATTCATTAGACCTAGTGTCTCCCCATGGGTGCACCCGTGTTATTTGTGAAGAAGAAAGATGGGTCGATGAGGATGTGCATTGATTACCGGTAGTTGAACAAAGTTATTACATCCCGTACTTTTTTATAGAAGATTTGTGATCGTAGGACCTCGTAAGTTTAACAACATTGACATTGTTATATACGTTTGATATTGTATTTTGAATGGAACATTTTTATAAAAAGTTTGAAAAGAAAGATTTTATATAGTTATTAATATTACTATTTCCGGATATGGTAAATTATACTCATCATATAATAAAGTTTATGAGATTTTCTTTATTATAAAATAGTAAGTTATATAAAATGTGTTAAAAGTAAGTAGTGTTTTAAGTAATTTGAGATAATTCTTAATTATGTGGATAATGGGTTAATTATTGATTTTTTTATAAAAGGTTAACTAACTAATTACTATTGTTGGTAAGCTTAACCCTCCCTCAACGTGGCATCCCCCATATACTATTTAGTGACTCTTAATAAAGAGTGAAAGGTGGCAAGATCTAAGAATGTGTGCGCACTTCCTTTCTGTTAGATTGACATTTTACCATATCCATTCTATCTTTAATAAGTTATTAGCAGATTGGCATAACTTCAAAAACTATATAATAATGGAGAACCTTGAGAAGGGGGTTAAAGTATATGGAAGAGAAGGGAACAACGAGAAAAGTGAATCAGAATTTTTGTTTTTCTATTTGGGAGCCTAAAGTGGCTAAAAGAAATTATTATCTCTGTTATATTAGCACGGCTGGATGGATGTTAGTTTTATATAACCATATATTATTTATTGTATTCCAATTGTATGCTAAGACTGACTAAAGAACGGGTGGGGTTCAACAATTTCGTATGAAACTGCAGCAGCGTAAGATATGGGATTATAAAATAGCTCGGTATAATTTTTCTACCGAATATCATACTGATTTTCCCCCTAATCCAGGTATGTTAAGGTCATCCCTTATTTCCCCATGTGAATTATTATTATCTTCTGTTCATGGGTTTCGAAAATACGTATGTTGGTAAAGTTTATTTCATGATATTAATCAGAGGCATAATGGCCTTATGACGTACCGAGAGATTTTATTGACGTATTACGCATTTCATGAATTTACACATGCGCATTGACCCATGACCAGATGGCGTTATATACGCGTATATATTTATATGGGATATGGGAGAAGGTTACAACTTTATATACGCACAACCACCTGATCAGCTGGTATATGATGATGATGTTGCCCACAATATCTGAAATATGGTTCAAACGGTGTTATATACGCGTATATATGTATGTATATTCAATCGGCGTTATATACTCATATAAATGTATATGGGATATGGGAAAGGTTATGGCGTTATATACGCACGACCACCTGATCAGTTGGTATACGATGATGGTTTTGCCCACAGTGGCCGATATGATATGATGGGATGCCCTCAGAGGCTGATGATGTTATGAAACATGTACCTATGCACAACATGACATTCATACGCATATGCATGATGCTAAAAGTGATTTATTATTTACAGAGTTATCCAGACATACATGTTGAGTCAATTACTCTATATTTCGTCCATGTCTCTTAATTAATTAGTTATATGCCTTCTATACTCAGTACATTATTCCTACTAACATCCATTTTGCCTGGGGATGCTGCGTTTCATGCTCGCAGGTCCTGATATACAGGTCGAGAGCCCTCCAAGTAGGCTATTAGCTCAGCGGATGATGTTGGTGCGCTCCATTTGCTTTGGAGTTGCTTGTTTGGTTAGTATGATTTAGACAGGTATTGTATGGTAAGGCGGGACTCTTTCCCGACCTTTATGATACTTATGTACTCTTAGAGGTTTGTAGACAGATGTCATGTATACGAATATATGTATGGCCTTGTCGGCCTATGTTTAGAGTTTATAAATGATTAAGTTGGCCTCATTAGGCCCGTACGTCATGAGTATATGATGATGGAATAAGAAATATACGTTACTTTGGTACTCGGTTGGATAAGTATCGGGTGCGCGTCGCGGCCCATCAATTCGGTTCATGAGAAAAGTCAGTATCAAGAAGAAGTATCCATTGCCGAGGATTGATGAATTATTTGATCATCTTCAGGGTGTCAAAGAATTTTCCAATATCGATTTGAGGTCTGGCTACCATCAGTTAAGAATTAGGGCGTCAGATGTCCATAATACAGCTTTTCGGACTCGATATAGGCATTATGGGTTTCTTGTGATGTCATTTGAGTTAACAAATGCCCTGACAGCATTTATGGACTTGATTAACCGGTTTTTCAGGCCTCATTTGGATTCTTTTGTGATCGTGTTCATTGATTATATCTTGATCTACTACCTCAGCCAAGAGGAGATGAGCATCATTTTTGGATCGTTCTTCAGACTCTGAGAAAGAGACAGTTATATGCTAAGTTTTCAAAATGCGAGTTTTGGTTGAGTTCAAATGCATTCTTGGGTCACGTTTGTATCAGCAAAGGGTATTCAGGTGGATCCTAAGAAGATTGAGGAAGTTCAAAACTGGCCTAAACCTACTTCCACCACGGAGATCCGTAGTTTCTTGGGTTTGGCAAGTTACTACCAACGGTTTGTGGAGGGGTTCTCATCTATAGCAGCCTCATTGACCAGGTTTCCCTAGAGGGGTGACCCGTTCAGATGGTCTGACGACTTTGAGGGAATCTTTCAAAAGCTCAAGATAATTTTGACGACGACACCAGTATTGGTGTTACCCTCATGTTCAGGATCTTATACAGTATATTGTGATGCATCTCGTATTGGTCTGGTGCAGTATTGAGTCAGGGTGGCAAGGTTATTGCATATGGTTCACGGCACCTGAAGGTTCACGAGAAGATTACGATGTTCATGATCTAGAGCTGGCAACCATTGTTCACGCGCTAAAGATTTGGAGGCACTATCTTTACGGCGTTCCATGTGAGGTATTCACGGATCATCGGAGCTTGCAGTATTTGTTCAAGTAGAAGGAGCTCAATTTGAGGCAGAGTATGTGGTTGTAGCTATTGAAAGACTGTGATATCACCATATTATATCATCACGAGAAGGTCAATGTGGTGGCCGACGCTTTGAGTAGTAAGTCGGGTAGTATGGGTAGCCTTGCTTATATTCTAGTTGGTGAGAGACCGTTTGCATTGGATTTTCAGGCTTTGTCCAACAAGTTCGTGATGATGGATGTTTCTGAGTCCAGCCGTGTTCTAGCTTGTATAGTTACTCAGTCTTTTTTTTTTAAACGCATCAGAGATCGGTAGTATGACGACCCTCATTTACTTGTCCTCAAGGACACAGTGCGGTACAGTGGTTCCAAGCAGACTACTGTTGGAGATGATGGATTTTTGAGGATGTAGGGTCGTGTTTGTGTGCCCAATATGGATGGACTTCGTGAGTTGATTCTTGATGAGCTCCACAATTTTCGGTATTTCATTCATTCAGGTGCTGCCAAGATGTATCAGGATTTGCGGCAGCATTATTGGAGGAGGATAATGAAGAAAGATATAGTTGCATATGTGTCTCGGTGTCTACATTGTCAGCAGGTAAAGTGTGAGCATCAAAGACCTGGTGGTTTTCTTCAGAAGTTGGACATTCCTGAGTGGAAGTGGGAGCGTGTCACTATGGATTTCGTGGTTGGACTTCCACGGACTTAATTGAAGTTCGATGCAATTTGGTTCATTATGGACAGGCTAACCAAGTCAGCTCAGTTCATTCCTATTGCAGTTTCATATTCATAAGAGCGGTTGGTAGAGATTTATATCTGTGAGGACGTCCGTCTTCACGATGTGCCTGGTCTATCATTTCGGATCCAGGTATACAGTTCGCCTTGCACTTCTAGAGGTAGTACAGTGTGAGTTGGGTTCGCAGGTTGACTTGAGCACAACATTTCATCCTCAGACAGAAGGACAAACCGAGCGTACTTTTTAAATCTTAGAGGATATTCTCCGTGCTTTTGTTATTGACTTTGGAGATTATTGGGATCATTTCTGGTCATTAGCGGAGTTTGTCTAAAATAACACTTATCAGCAGAGCATTGAGATGGATCCCTATGAGGCGTTGTATGGTAGACAGTGTCGATCACCAGTTCGATGCTCGAGCTAGGGGAGGCTCGGTTGTTGGGTACAAAGTTAGTACATGATGCCTTGGATAAGGTCAAGATTATTCAGCATCGACTTCGCACAACTCAGTCTAGGCAAAAGAATTATGGCGGTCGGAAAGAGTGTTGCTCCGGGTATCACCCATGAATGGTGTAATGAGGTTTGGAAGGAAAGGCAAGTTGAGCCAAAGGTATATTAGTCCTTCTGATATCCTCTTTTATCAGCAGTTCATCCGGTGTTCCATGTGTCCATGCTCCAGATGTATCATGACGATCCATCCCACGTGTTAGATTTCAACATTGTCCAGTTGGACAATGATATGACCTACGAGGAGGAGCTGGTAGCTATTCTAGACCGGCAAATTCGTCAATTGAGATCGAACAATTGGAAAGTGAGCCTCAACCGTTTAAAGAGGAAATATCTTCCTCGGAAGCCCAATATTGGAAAGAGGCAGTCAATAGTAAAATATAATCCATATTATGTAATCATACATGGGAATTAGTTGTTCTTCCTCAGGGAAATAAACCTTTGGGTTCTAAGTGGATTTTCAAAAGGAAAATGAAAGTTGATGGTACTATTGACAAATATAAGGCAAGATTAGTTTTCAAAGGATTTAGACAATGAGACGTTCTTGATTACTTTGATATATGCTCACCGATAATAAAGTATTACATCTGTTCGGGTGTTAACCGCGTTAGTTGTTGTGTATGGACTTGAAATCCATCAAATTAATGTGAAAACAACCTTATTAAACGAAGATCTAAAGGAAATGATTTATATGGAATAAGTTGAAGGGTTTGTGGCTCCCAAAAAGAAAAGAAGGTCTGCCGACTTGTTCAGTCACTTTATGGATTGAAACAAGCACCCAAACAATGCATTGCGAAATTTGACCAAAGAATATTAGCAAATATGTTTAAGATTAATGCGTGTGATAAATGTGTTTACATTAAGAACTCTCCAAATCGCATAGTCATTTTATGTTTATATGTTAATGATATGTTAAGAATGAGAAAATACATTGCATGTATAAATGCTACCAAGCGTATGCTAGCTAACAAGTTTGATATGAAAGATTTAGGAGTTGCTGATTTAATTATAGGAATTAAAACCCATAGCACTCCTCATGGTTTAGAGCAGATCTCAACTGGTTTATTGTCACAACCCGAAATCCCACCTTCAGGCCGTGATGGCGCCTAAGGTTGCACCCGCGAGGCAAGCCAACGTGTTAACTGAATTGATTAATTAACAAGTTAAAGTAACAAACACTGACTAGATAATTGAGATACAACCTCACGAACCATTCTAATATTTAGCTAAAAACAACAGTTTAAAATAAAATTATATATCTGTCTGGAAACACATAGATGACAGAATGAAAGATAGACAGTGACGCCAAAATCAACGAATGCCTGCGGAACTACCTCAGCGTCGTCTGAAATGGACTGAAGGACACTCCCCCTAACGATGTCCACTAGGTCCAGCTGCGTAATCTGCATAACATAAAGAAGTGCAGGTGCAGCGTCAGTACAACGGACTCCGTGTACTGAGTAAGTGTCGAGCCTAACCTCGGCGTAGTAGTGATGAGGTTAGGACACGACCAAAAATTGTACCTGTGCAGTTCAATAGTATAGAAGAAAATAAACAAGAAATACAATTACGGGGAAGAACATGCTAGGGATAAAAAGGGGGAAACAATTGCTAAAACAGTAGAATCAAGTACTAACGGGAACATGGAAGTAAAACAGGAAGTAACAACTCGAAACAAGTAATATAGACAACAGAAGGCACGGAATGACCCCTCATGCATAACCTAAAAATCACACGGCACGGAATGTCCCCTCCTGCATAAATAATAATGTCACTCTCCACAAAATGTCCCATCGTGCATAACCTCACCATCACTCGGAACGGAGTGCCCCCTCGTGCATAAATAATAATCACTCAGCATGGAAGGTCCCCTCGTGCATAATGAATATAAAATCAACGATTGATATGAAATTTTAACAATACGACATTTCAAATGTACAGAAATAATCAACAAAATTCTATTGTCCCGGCAAGGGACTCAGCTATAACCAATCCCACTCGGAAGTATAATGTCAATAATAAAACCCTCGACCGAACACATAACCAGTAACTTTGTACGCCATGAAATAACCTCAAAATACCACTTCCATGGTTCCCAATTATTCACAGCTCAGAGAATATCAAAGAGCATTAAATAGCTCATAAAAAAGAATTTGACTCACACGCATGCTTGAACACAACATATAGGTACCCGTCTCCTCACCTATACACTGGACATCAATTACACATAGCAAAGAAGACTCTATACTTATTCCCTCAAGATAAGGTTAGGCCAAACACTTACCTCGACTCAAAGAATGCAAGACAAGCCTCAATCACGGCCTTTCCTCTTGAATTAGACTCTGAAACGATAATATCTAGACATAATTGACTTAATAACACCAATAATTATTCAATAACTCAATCCCAAAGCCTAATTATACATTTCCCATAATTCTTCCAAAAATGCCAAAATTCGACCCCGGGCCCGCTTGGTCCAAACCCGAGGTTCGGACTAAAACCCGATCACCCATTCCCCCATGAGCCAGAATATATAATTTGTTTTGAACTCCGACCCCTAAACGAGGTTGGATTCCCAAAAATTCCAAAAGCGCTAACTCTACCCAAAACCCCCAAATTTCTACCTTTTATTTCATGAATGTAGACCTAGAATGTAGTGATTGATGAAGGAAAATGGAAGAAATTAGAGTTAAGAACACTTACCTATGTGACTAGACGAAATAAGCCTATGCAATCGCGAAGAGAGGGCTGTGATCGCATAAAGGTCTGCTTCTAATGCACCGCGATCGCGAACAGGGACCTGCGATCGCACAGCTCAAGGAACCCCTCCCTATGCGATCGCGAACAAGTCTATGCGATCGCACATGGTACCTAACGAGCCCCCCACCTGGACCTCCTATACCCCTATGCGATCACGAACAGTTCTATGCGATCGCGTAGAGGAAACTAACCTCCCCCTAACTTAAAGTTATGCGATCGCACTTAACCCTACGCGATCGCAAAGAACAAAGCATCAGACACCAGCAACAGCTTATTTACACCACATTTTTCAATAAGCACCCTGAAACTCCTCGAGCCCTCGGGGCTCAAATCAAATATACACACGACTTCCAAATCATCCTACGAACTTATTCGAGTAACTAAACCACCAAAATAACATAAAAATAAATGAATTAAACTCAAAAATCTATAGAATTTCCTAAAACTTCATAAACTATCAAATTTTCTATTTTTGATCCGAAACACGTCAAACCAAGTCCGTTTCTTACCAAATTTTACAGATAACTCACATAACACATATTGAACATGTTCGAGGCTCCGGAACCAAAATACGGGCTCGGTAACACCCATTTTACATCAAAGTTCATTTTCAAAAGTCTTTATTGCTTTCAGAAAGCAATTTTCTTTAAAAAATTCATCTCTCGTACTTAGGACGTCGGAATTGGATTCCCGACATATGCCCAGGTCCCATATTTTCCTACGGACCCTCCGGGACCGTCAAGTCATGGGTCCGGGTTCGTTTACCAAAAATGTTGACCAAAGTCAACTTTATTCAATTAGTTATCATAAATGCAACTGTTTAACACATTTCCACATAAAGGCTTCCCGGCTACATGCCCGACTGCACACGTACATCAAGGTGAGATTAACGGAGGCTTTCGGGGCCTCGGAACAATCTCCACCTCTAAAACAACCGTTCGTCCTCGAACGGACATAGAAAGGTACCTGAATCGGGGAAAATGTGGGGATATCGGCTCCGCATATCGGACTCGGACTCCCAAGTAGCTGCCTCAACAGGCTGACCTCTCCACTGAACACAAACCGAAGGATAACTCTTCGATCTAAACTGTCGCACCTGCCGGTCTAATATGGCTATTGGCTCCTCCTCCTAAGACAACTCCTTGTCAAACTGGACACCACTAAAGAGTACATGAGATCGATCCGCAATATACCTCCGGAGCATACATACGTGAAACACCAGATGCACGACTGACAAACTAGGTGGCAAGGCAAGTCTCTAGGCGAGCTCTCCTATCTTATCCAGAATCTCAAATGGACCAATGTACCTAAGGCTCAACTTGCCCTTCTTCCCGAACCTCATCATGCCCTTCATGGGAGACACCCGAAGAAATTCCCCAGTCTTCTATCATGAATGCCAACTCTCGAATTCTGCGATCCGCATAACTCTTCTGCCTGGACCGGGTTGTACGAAGTCTATCCTGAATGGTCTTCACCTTGTCCAAGGCATCATGGACTAACTCAAAACCCAACAATCTAGCCTCTCCCGGCTCAAACCATATGACTGGAGACCGACACCGTCTACCATACAACGCCTCATACAGAGCCATCTGAATTCTCGACTGATAGCTGTTGTTGTAGGAAAACTCAGCTAAAGGCAGAAACTGGTCCCATGAACCACCAAAGTCAATGACACAATCCCGCAACATGTCCTCCAAAATCTGAATAGTACGCTCGGACTGCCTGTCCGTCTGAGGATGAAATGCGATCGCACATGGTACCTAACGAGCCCCCCACCTGGACCTCTTATACCCCTATGCGATCACGAACAGTTCTATGCGATCGCGTAGAGGAAACTAACCTCCCCCTAACTTAAAGTTATGCGATCGCACTTAACCCTACGCGATCGCAAAGAACAAAGCATCAGACACCAGCAACAGCTTATTTACACCACATTTTTCAATAAGCACCCTGAAACTCCTCGAGCCCTCGGGGCTCAAATCAAATATACACACGACTTCCAAATCATCCTACGAACTTATTCGAGTAACTAAACCACCAAAATAACATAAAAATAAATGAATTAAACTCAAAAATCTATAGAATTTCCTAAAACTTCATAAACTATCAAATTTTCTATTTTTGATCCGAAACACGTCAAACCAAGTCCGTTTCTTACCAAATTTTACAGATAACTCACATAACACATATTGAACATGTTCGAGGCTCCGGAACCAAAATACGGGCTCGGTAACACCCATTTTACATCAAAGTTCATTTTCAAAAGTCTTTATTGCTTTCAGAAAGCAATTTTCTTTAAAAAATTCATCTCTCGTACTTAGGACGTCGGAATTGGATTCCNTGTCTGAGGATGAAATGCTGTGCTCAAATCAATCTTTGTGCCTAACTTTTGCTGAAAAACTCTCCAGCAATGGAAGGTGAACTGAGTACCTCGGTCTAATATAATGGATATGGGCACACCATGCAGTCTAACAATCTCTCTCATATAGATATTTTCCAGCTTCTCTGATGAATACGAAGCTGATACTGGGATGAAGTTCGCTGACTTGGTCAGCCTATCCACAACAACCCATACTGCATCAAACATGGTGATACGCTCCCACTTCCATTAGGGAAGCTGAATCTGCTGCATCAAACCATCGGGTCTCTGGTGCTCGTACTTAACCTGCTGACAGTTCAGGAACCGAGCTACATAAGCTACAATGTCCTTCTTCATCCTCCGCCACCAATAGTGTTGCTGCAAGTCTAGGTACATCTTTGTGGCACCCGGATGGATGGAATACTGGGAACTATGGGCCTCTTGAAGAATCAACTCACGAATGCCATCAATATCAAGCACACAAATGCGGCCCTGCATCCTCAAAACTCCCTCATCATCCACTGTGACCTGCTTGGCACCTTCGTACCGAACTGTATCTCTAAGAGTACATAGATAACGATCATCATACTTCCTGGCCCGAATACGATCATACAATGAAGAACGGGCCACGGTATGGGCCAACACACTGTAGTCTCAGAAACCTCCAACCTCACGAAACGGTTGGCTAAAACCTGAACATCAGGTCGCTCTTCGACTGCTAAATAAGCAAGACTACCCATACTGGCTGACTTCTGGCTCAAAGCATTGGCCACCACATTGGCCTTCCCCGGATGACAAAGAATGGTAATATCATAATCCTTCAGCAACTCTAACCATCTCCTCTGCCTCATGTTCAACTCCTTCTGTTTGAACAGATACTGTAAGCTCTTATGATCCGTGAACACCTCACATGGAACACGATACAAATAATGCCTCCAAATTTTCAATGCATGCACAATCGCTGCTAACTCCAAGTCATGAACTGGATAGATCTTCTCATAAACCTTCAACTGACGAGAAGCATAGGCTATAACCTTTCCATCCTGCACCAAGCCCAACCCGTGAAGCATCACAATACACTGTATACGGTCTTAAACCTGTGGGCAAAACTAACACTGATGCCGTGGTCAAGACTGTCTTGAGCTTGTGAAAGCTCGCCTCACACTCATTAGACAACCTGAACTGAGCACTCTTTTGAGTCAACCTGGTCATCGGGGCTGCAATGGATGAAAAGCCCTCCACAAACAGGCGATAATAACCTGCTAAGCCTAACAAACGCCGGATCTCTATAGCTGAGGTGGGTCTAGACCAATCTCTGACTGCTGAAATTAACTTGGGATCCACCTAAACACCCTCTAACGATACCATATGGCCTAGAAATGCAACCGGACTCAACCAAAACTCACACTTGGAGAAGTTGGCATACAACTGACTATCCCTTAGAGTCTGGAGGATGACTCTAAGGTCCTGCCCATGCTCCTCTCGGCTGCGAGAGTATATCAATATATCATCAATGAAAACAATAATGAACGAGTCCAAATAAGGCCTGAACACTCGGTTCATAAACTCCAAAAAAGCAGCGGGGGCATTTGTCAGCCCAAATGACATCACCACGAACTCATAATGCCCAAACCGAGTACGAAAGGCAGTCTTAGAGACATAAGACGCCCTAATCCTCACCTGATGACCATATCTCAAATCAATCTTGGAAAACACTGAAGCACCATGAAGCTGGTCGAATAAATCATCAATCCTCGGCAAAGGGTACTTATTCTTAATAGTAACATTGTTCAACTGCCAGTAGTCAATGCAGATCCTCATCGAGCCATCTTTCTTCTTGACAAAAAACACTAGGGCACCCCACAAAGAAACACTGGGCCTAATAAAGCCTTTATCCAACAAATCCTGCAACTGATCCTTCAACTCCTTCAACTCTGGTAGGGCCATACGATACAGCGAAGTAGATGGGTGCCCTGAGCTACCTCAATACAAAAATCAATATTCCTATCGGGTGGCATACTCGGCAGATCAGCAGGGAATACCTCCGGAAACTCACGAACCACGGGCACAGACTCTAGGGAAGGAACCTCGGTGCTAGAATCACGAACATAGGCCAGATAGGCCAAACAACCGTTCTCGACCATGCCTCGAGCCTTCATATAAGAAATAACTATACCAGAAGAATGACTAGAAGTCCCTCTCCACTCCAAACGAGGTACCCCTGGCAAGGCCAAGGTCACTGTCTTGGCATGACTGATCACGCTCAACTATGTCTTATAGAAAGACTAAACGGGCGCTGCAAATATAATCTG
>MDKJ01153953.1:0-20986 GCA_005239525.1 Nicotiana knightiana
ATATATATACTGATATAAGTATGAAAAAATTAAAAATTTGACACGCATATATATGTCACTGACAAAGCACATAACATGCACGACCAAGAACCAGAGTTTACTATATCATGATTAAAAATTTATATTTGCGGGAATAGCAAAATTGAAAGATGTACCTTGAAATGATGCTGATAATGTATGATAAGTAAGGAAGTATGTTGATAGATTTTTGGTAATTCCCTTCATCGGTACATAGTAGATTGGGTACCTAACAATAAAATTAGAGAAAATTAACTCAAATTTTCTAAATTGAATAAATAGATGAATAATGGCGAGAATTTTTTCCTTAATAATTTTTAGAAACAATTATCATTAACATCAATCCCAAATTTCTATATGATATTGAATTTTTAAATTTTATTGTTATGTGAAAAAAAATAAATTTAATTGTTTTATCAATGTATTATTGAAATTTCACTTGAAATTATTACAAAGGTAAAAATAGGAAGAAGAAAAAAATACCAAGCAACAGCCATCCAACTTGCAGGAGACAAGTCAAGGCTATTCAGTGTTTGAAGTCCTGGATGCTTCTCACTAAATTCATATATCTGAAACATCCAAAAAAATTAAAAAATATAATTTTAAAATATAAAATTAAGAATACTAAGTGATTATTAAAAATATATTCTTTTCAAAAATAGTCTCAACTTATCAAAAAGAAGGAAAATCTCTTGTTCATCAAACCCTGACGTAACGTCACACATTCTCATTTTGATTAAAAAATTCCAACTAATTATTAAAAAACATAAGTTTACACACCTTTTCCACCAAGGGAATTCTCCAAAAGGGGGAAGCAATCTCAGAATGTTGAAAATACATATAGCCAAGGCGATTTTCATTAACATTCATTGAAGGTGCATAGCTTCTTTGAATCTTTTGTTGATTGGCTACTACATCTCGGGACGAGACTGATCCGGAAAGAGGATCTCTTGAACCCTCCGCAGGCTCAACAGTGGAGTCTGTTGAGTTATTGCTGGAAGTCCTTGAGAGTTGTTCACTACCACTTACTTCACTCACTAACTCCAGTTCAAGATCAAGTCCATCAATAGCATGATTTTCTGATAAGTTTCTACAGAAAAATAAAAGAGTATCAGTAATGACATATCACTATTATATATTGATTCACGAAAATTTAAAGATTTGACATGCACAAATATGTCACCAATCAAGCACGTAACGCGCACGGTCAGTAATCATATATCTTGTTTATGGACTACTATCAAATTTTAAATAGTTAAATATAAATAAAATATCAAAAATATAAACTTATCGGCCCAAGAACGAAAAAAGAATTTTAGAAAACTAATCCAACCATCGCAAAACAAAAGTTATCTCAATTTTGGTTTGTTATATTAATGTAACGACCTGGCCAATCATTTTGAGAATTAGCATCCCGTTCGGTGGCTTAAGATCTCGAGTATCTCCGTATTATATATCATGACTTACGCGTGTGGTTGAGTTAAGTTTTCGGATGATTGGGGATTGATTTGGAAGAATGATTCATATTTTAGAAGCTTAAATGGTAAGAATTGACTGAAATTTAAATTTTATGTAGACGACTCTAAAATGGTATTTTGATGATTTCATTAGCTTCATATGGTAATTTTGGATATAGGCGTATACTTAAATTTGGATTTGAAAGTCCATAAGTTGGAAAGTTGAAGGTTTTGAAGGTTGAGAGGTTTGATCAGGAGTTGACTTTATTGATATCGGGTTCAGATTATAATTCTGGGAGTTGGTATAGCTCTGTTGTGTTATTTGTAACTTGCATGCAATTTTTGAGCTCATTCGGAATTGGTTTGATATGTTTTGGCATTAGTTTTACAAGTTGGAAGCTCATTAGGCTTGAATCGATGTACGATTTGTGGTTTAATATTGTTCTATGTGATTTGAGTCTTCGAGTGAGTTTGTGTTGTGTTATAGGACTTTTTGGTATGTTTGGGCAGGATCGTGGGGGCCTCGGGTGTGTTTCGGATGGGTTACGAGCCATTTATCTTTGTTTTGGATAGTTGTTTTGTCATCTGATGTCTTCTTAATCGTGTTCGTGCCTGTTCCTTCGCGTTCCCATAGTGTTATTGTGGACCAGGTGTATTGTTCTTCACGGTCTCGAAGAGGCGACCACGTTCGCTAATCTGGGAAAGTTATAGTCATCGCGTTTGCGAGAGATGCTACGCAATCGCGTATAAGGAAGACTGGGAGCAGTCATCACGGATTTTGATCTCCACATTCACGTATCGAACAACGCGTTCGCAATACTTACTGGAGATTCTATTTTGCGTTTGCAGCATTGCTGACGCGTTCACGTAGAACATATTTGGCAGCTTATATTATTGTGTTTCGTGATCACGAAGTGGAAAACCTAGGCAGACCTATATTTAATCTATTTTGAGGGCTTTTGATATTTTATCACTTTTTGGGTTAGAGAGGTAGGTTTTGGACGATTTTGGAGGGATTTTCATGTTTTGTATTGGGATAAGTGTTCTTCGCCCGAATTTTATTATATTTCATGGTTCTATCTTTGCTTTTATCATTAAATTAGTGATTTAAATTGGAGATATTGAGGATTATTGTAAAAACTTTTAAAAATATAAAATGAGGATTTGAAGTCCGACTTGATGTCAGAATTGGATAATTTTGGTATGGTTGGACCCGTATCCGAATGATTGTTCAGATTTTATGAGTTTTGTCGGGTTCCGAAGAGCGGGCCCGTGGTTGACTTTTTTGGTTAATTTTTTTGTTTCATTAAAGATCGGAGCTGTATTATCCGAATTGTTTTCCTATGGATTTTATTTATGATATTAAGTTATTTGGGTATATCAGAGCCGTCCGGAGGTTTGTTTCACACGAAAAGGTCATTTTAGACTATTGATTTGGCTTCTTTGAGGTAAGTATCTTGTCTAACTTTGTGTGGGAGAACTACCACTAAGAATTTTAATCGTTTGTGCTATTTGTATATGTGGAAGCTATGTACACGAGGTGACGAGTGTGTACTCAGGCTTGTATGTGAAATTGACTGGTTTAGGTTCTTAGGCTTCTTTCATATATTGGTTTGAAATTGTTAGCACATGTTATATTTTTTGTTTTTCATATTTACTCTCACCTGCTTTAATTGAAGTTGTTCGCACATGTCATATCTTTAATTTTTCATGTTTAGTCTCACATGCTTTAATTGAAGTTGTTCGCACGTGTCATATCCTTTACTTGTCAAGTTTACTCTTATATGCTTTATTTAAATTTGTTACCTCTTTTATCATTATGTGACTCCTTTTATTGTTGAGTTATTCTTATTGATATTGTTGTTACATGATATGATTTTGTTGCCGAGTTATTCTCATGCATTTAGACATAGTTGCTAATTTCTTCCACTGTTAACCTATTTCATACACTAGGATCCGAAGTTTACCACTTCATGGAAATACCTTCATTATTGAGGTTATTGTTAAGCAATTAATTGAAGAGTTGGAAGTTATTGAAAGTAATTATTTATTTGAATTGGAGTTGTGTTTAAAGGGGGTGTTGTTCATTTTTGAGTTACTTTCTCGTTCATTTTATTGTCATTGAGATTCTATACACATTTCGTTTGAGCCGAGGGCTATTTGTTGTGGAAATATAAATATTTTTGGTTATTTTGAAAAGATTTTGGCTTATGGGCACTTGCGGTATGAGTTGATATGTTATGTTGTTGTGAAGTTAGCACATGTGAATTATTGTGTGTAACGACCCGACCGGTCATTTTGAGCTCTAGCGCGTCGTTCGGCGGTTTGAGGCCTTAAGCAGCTTCACTTCAGGTATTATGACTTGTACGCGCAGTCAGAATTGAATTTCAGGAAGTTCGGAGTTGATTCGAAAAGAGAATTCAAATTTTCGAAGCCTTAAGTTGGAGGAATTGACTAAAGTGCAATTTCTGAGTAAACGGCTTTGGAATCGAGATTTCAAGGTTTCAACAGATTCGTATGATAATTTTGGACTTGGGAGTATGTCGGATAAGGTTTTAGTTGACCCGGGAGAGTTTCGACGCCTATTGTGGAAGTTGGCATTTTGGAAGAATTTCATAAATTTGTGTTGAGATACATTTAAATGTTATCAATCTCCGTTTGGGATTTTGAGTCTGAGAATAGCTCCGCATGGTGATTATGGTATTGAGAGCATGTCCAGAAGTGGATTGGGAGGTCTGTAGGTCATTTCGGGGTCATGTGGTGGAAGTTAGAAATTTGAAGGTTTTTGAGAAGTTTGACCAGGATTTGACTTTTCGATATAGGGGTCGGATTCCGATTCCGGAAGTTGAAGTAGGTCCGTAATGTTGAATTTGACTTGTGTGCAAAATTTGAGGTCAATCGGACGTGATTTGATAGGTTTCGGCATCGAATGTAGAAGTTTGAAGTTCTAAAGTTCGTTAAGCTTGAATTAGGGTGCGATTCATGAATTCGATGTTGTTTCATGTCATTTGAGGCCTCGAGCAAGTTTGTTTTATGTTATGGGACTGGTTTGTGTGATTGGACGTGTAACGACCCGATCGGTCGTCTTGTGTTCTAGAACATCGTGCCCCTAAACGAGACTTTTCGTATTTGCTTTTACTGATTTATAGCTTGTGGGGATGGGTAGTTCGAGGTTTGGAAGAGTTTGGGGTGATATGGGAACACTTAGTTCCTTAAGGTTGGCCTTAAAGTCCAAGTTTGACTTCGGTCAACATTTTTAGAAAAGGACCTCAGAATCGAGATTTGAACGCTCCAGTAGGTTTGTATGATGATTTCGGACTTGGGCGTATGTTCAGAACAGGTTTCAGATGACCCGGGAGCGTTTCGGCGCCAAATAGTGAATTATCATTCTTTAAGTTCAAAAATTGCGGTTTGGAACGTATTTTTGTGTTATCGAGGTCCGAACAGGCTTTGACTCGCAAAATTTGGTGTCATTCCGAGTAGTATAGGTATGTTTCGGCATGTTGAAAGGGAATTCAAGAACTTGAAGTTCAAAGTTTGATTTAATTTAGTTTTGGGGTATGATTCTTAGATTTAGCGTTGTTTCGGACGTTCCGAAGGCTCGATAGAGTCCGTATTATGATTTAGAACTTGTTGGTATATTTGGTAGGGGCCTCGGGTGGGCCCGAATGCCATTCGGACATCGCGCGAGGCAACCCAAGCTCAAAAAGAGCTACTGGTGCATCAGGTCTGGTGCAACCGCACCTGCGAAGGACCAGCCGCATGTGCGAAACCGCAGGAGCGGTCAAAGCCTCGCAGGTGTGGCCTTAGAGGGGCTGCCCAATTTCCGCTGGTGCGGGCCTTTTCCGCGGAAGCGGAGCCGCAGGTGCGACCTTTGGCCTTCTTCTCCTCTTCCGCATAGATTGATTTATTTACATAATGCTTGGCTAGTTTCGGGTTCTTGGGCGACGAATTTGGAGATTTGGGTGCATTCTTAACTCGGAAAGTAAGCTTGAAACGAGGTAAGTCTCCTTTCTAACCTTGTAAGAGGGAATTGTACCCATAGGTGAAGTAATTAACTATGTGTCATTATTTGTGGGGACTACATACGTACGAGGTGACTAGAGTCCGTGTGTAGTGAATATTCTTGTTATGTCCGGGTAGTTAGGTTTACACCATGCCTTGTGAACTCCGTTAATTGAACTATATGCCTTGTGATCTCCTTGTATGCAAGCTTGTTTTCAAGAAATCCTAGAACATGATGTTTTCAAATAAATTGTTATATTGGAAAAGGATTTAAAGAAAAATGTGGTGTTTATGTGTGACCGCTTCACAAATTTATATTCCACGAGCGGAGTGATTCTTTCCACTACTCTCATGGGAGCGGTCTGTATGCCACGACAGGTTAATAGATGCATCTATACTTCACGTCATTTGACTCTTCGGCAGTGCACATTTATTATTATGTTGGTTCAGACCGTACTCCTCGACACATTATGCGCATGCTACCTGTTTGATATAATTCATAACTTTTAAACTGCTAGATGTCTTGGAAAACAAATTTGTAATTGTATGTTGGAGTTTTCGCCACGTAAATAGGTTATGTGAATATGCTCGACCTTAATTGTTTTACTATTCATGTTTACTTGTATTTATGTTGAATTTTTCATCTAAATATACTGATTAGGACCTAGTGATGTCAAGTCGACATCTCTTCACTACTTCTTCGAGATTGGACTGGATACTTACTGGGTACATATTGTTTATGTACTCATGCTACGCTTCTGTACTTAATTGTATAGGTTCTGAGGCGGGTGCACCTGGTTACCAATCCGGAGCTCGTCCCTGATTTCACGTGGTTCGAGGCTTCATGGTGAGCTGCTTCTCTTGATGCCATTCAACAGCACTCTGGAGTCTCGTTTTTGCTATTTTGTCTATCTCTTCTTAGACAGTGGGATAGTTCTTTTATCCTTTTGATTCTACTCTACTAGATGCATGTAGTCTTGTGTGGCACACACATTGGTATAATATTCTTTTGGTGGTGTAATTAATTAAAGTTGGCTTTTGGTTTTCGAAACTTAAATGCCCTGCTATTTGTTATATTCCATGCGTAGTGGCTAAACTATTTTTGAGATAAGAAGATGTTTTAATAGAAAAACAAACTAGATTCACTGGATAATTAGTGTCAGCTTGCTTGACAATGGTGTTGGGCGTCATAGCAACCTGGATTAGGATTTGGTTCGGGACAGGACAGGGTCCCAGGGACCTTGGGTGTGTTGCGGATCAATTTTTGGATGTAAAAGTTGTGTTCGTTTTTTTGGTTTTGGGTCTGGGTTGCAGGTCTTGCAAATGCGAGGTTATGGAACGTATTTCCAAACTCGCATTTGCGAGGAGGGGTTCGCATTTGCGAGGGTGGGGATTTTCTTAGGAGTTCCCATTTGCGAACGGTTGGTCGCTTTTGCGATGTTGTCCCCTTCGCATTTTGCGAAGAAATTGGCCGCAAATGCGACCTTTGACAGGATGACTTTGTTTCGCATTTGCGACGCCTTTGTCGCAATTGCGAGCTAGATGTCGCAAATGCGACGTTTATGTCTGGAGCAAGGCATTTTTATTCCGAGACATAGCTCATTTCCCTCATATCTCATTTGGACTTAGGAAATTTTTGGGAGAATTCTTGAGAGGGGTTCCATCATCATCAAGAGGTAAGTGATTTCTACTAGTTATGAGTTAAATACAAGGTTTATATGTGGATTTAGACATGAAAATTGTTAGAAATTTGGAATTTTGTAGAAAAACATAGAAATTTATATCCACGAATTTGGGAATGGAATTGAGAAAAAACCATATATTTGAGTTCATGATCATAGGAGTAGTGTTTATCTTCGAAATTTTTTGGAATTCGGGCACGTGGACCCAGGGTGAATTTTAGGAATTCTTCAAATTGGGTTGGGAATTCATTTTAATAGTTAGGATGTTAACTCTTGAGCATGTACTGACTATTTTATATAACACTTGACTAGCTTCGGGTCGTTTGGCACCGAGTTGAGGATTTAAAGCACAATTCCGGACCGAAAAGTAAGCTTTGAGACGAGGTGGGTCTCCTGTCTAACTTTGTGAGGGGGAAATTACGTCTAGGTGTTGTATATTAATGTATGCTAATTGTTGTGGGGTCTATGTACGCACGAGGTGACGTGAGCTTGTACAAAGCTGCATTCATGTTATTGTTCGGGTAAAACTTAGGTTCACACCATGCTTTAGGTGTGCTATTTGAGTAGTCTCGCCTATTAAATTCCTTTATTTTATATTTCTACTTAAGACTAGACTTACTATTGTTGAGACTTCATGAGTTCATGATTAGTCACCGAATAACTTTACTCCTCTTACGGTATGTTTCCGTGATATTTATACTTTATCGAAAAGTTTTTACTAAAGAAATCACAACTCACACGTTTATTCATGAGTGAGGTCAAGGACCCGTCAAAGCTTCTTATTCTATTGGGATCGGGCTTCGCCTCGGCAAATATATGTATTTCACTCTTATGATCGTACCATTCGCCTCGGCAGGATTATGTATTTCACTCTTATGGGATCGGGTCATTCGCATCAGCATGATTGATGTACCACACTCTTAAGGGGGCGGGCCGTTCGCCCTGGCAGTTTAACAGGTGTATCTATGGTTCGTGTCGTTCGACCATAAATAATGGACAATTTAAATATTATGTTGGATCGGGTCGTACGCCTCGGCATTTCGTATATCATATCCTTATGAAATCGTGCGTGAAACTTGGCAAGAAGCCAGTGTATCTGTGAGTTTTCCGAATTTGAATTATAGCAATCTAGTTGATGAGATCCACTATATCTACATATATATGCTCTAGTTAAGGAGGGAAATTCTAATGGAGAGCTTGAGTTCCTCGTAAATAGGAGGATTTGTACCACGTGTTTTTTACTTGTTTATTTCATTTATTTACTCTCCCTCATAACTACTTACCTCTTTATTGTATCTGATTTTATTAGACCACTAGTGCGTGTCGATGTCGACCCCTTGGCACTACTCCTCTGGGGTTAGGCTAGATACTTACTCGGTACACATTGATTTACGTACTCATACTACAATTGTTGCACATTTTTTGTGCAGGTACACATATGACTAGTGCCCTTTTGAGAACAAGGGTGTGTATGCATAAGGGGACTTAGGTGAGCTGCATTCTTCATTATGACCCGCAGCCGACAGAGTCTCCTTCATAGTATTTATATTTTTCTTGTCCAATTTGTATTCCGCATAGATGTTGTATTTAATTTTATACTCCTAGTTAATGCTCATGAACATGTGACACCGTGTTTTGGATGATTATGGGTTGTTCAGTATTGAAAATTTTAAAAATATCATTATTTAATCTGTATATTCTATCTTTTACTATTAATTGAAGGAAATATGATTTCAAAAATATTAAAACGAGAACCAAATTAAGTATTTATTTTTGTCTTGCCTGACAGCGTTGTACGGTGCCATGATGACCTTTAATGGATTTTTGATCATGACAACATGGTATCAGAGTACTAGGTTCACATAGGTCTCACGAGTCATGAGCAAGTCTAGTAGTGTCTTACGGATCGGTACAGAGATGTCCATACTTATCTTCGAGAGGATACAGGGCTGTCAGGAGCACTTCCCTTCTTGGTTCCTCGTCGTACGGCTTCATTCCTTTGAGGCTTATGCCTTCATTTCTTTCCCATTCAATCTTATGGGACGTGAAGCGCTTGTTATCAATTGGGAATCGAGAAATTGTGGTGGTACTACAGAGGTGGTGTAATATATTTATCCCTGCGTATTCGATTGGGGTTAATGTTTTTTTCTTGCGAAAAGGGTGTTCTAACTCAGTAGATGTATTTCGGATAGTTTTGAGGCTATGCACATGTTACTATGATGTTCATGAGTTATTATCTCACGGTGTTGATGTAACGGTGGGGTGCTCGCGTATGTGTCGATACAATAAATGACTTGAACAGAGAAATTTTCAATGCATGATGTAGAGATTCAACGTTTAAGTCCGGCAAAGGAAAGGCAATCTTACTATGAATGTTCAGGTTTGGGTTAATGGAGTAATATGACTTGATATTTTTGAGTGTGGTAGAGTTCTCAATTGTGATGTGGTGCCATCGTCCTTGTTGAACGTGTTATGGTTCGCTGATGTTATGGCCTTCTTTAATTTTCTTTTGGGACATGATATTGTGAAATTGTGCCTCAGATGCGGTTTTTAGAGATAGCGGAGTGTAGCAATTTCGGAATCGAATTAGTACATTTAGTATTGAGGGCTTGAGAAGGATTATTTTCTAAGAGGTTTAGAGCTGGTAGCGACTCATGTGTTCAAATGTTACAGAGACGGATTCGAATTTGGAGTAACAATTGATAGCAAAGGACAAGGAAGGACGTGTGGGAGGTGTCTTACGGTGGCTGAATTGTGAAGAGGTCGAGTGTGAAAAGTAGAATTCATGGGTTTCTTCAAGGAGAAGATTTAACCAAAGTGGGAGAGTGGCATAGTAACATATGGTTTCTGTAGTAGGGTGGCCACACGTCTTAGGAAAGTCTGGAGCCATTTGGGGAAATTCATGATGGACAGTGAATAGGTCCATAGATTTTTATTTTGATACAACATGACTTCAAGATTGGAATGCGTTGTTGGACTTTTAGTTGATGTCAATTGGGAAGAAGGAACCTCGATGGGTCCTAGGGTTATGTAATTTTAGCTTCAAGCTAAATGGGAGAGCCCCACCGTATATGATTGGATTGCATGGTTGTCTACTTCTGTGGTTTCTGGTTAGCGGTGTATCGGTAGGTTATTGCGACTAAGTAAAGAAAACATCAGTGGTAATTTGAGCAAAGGATTTGAGGAATGTGTGTTATATTTGTCTTTATCAGTTCTTGTTCAAGTTTTGGGAAGACTCAGAGTCTATGCTTTGTGTGGATGTGATGTATAAGGAAAGGAATTCAACCGATTGCTCATGGAGAGGGTGGTCAAGCGCTAGCAGGGCCTTGGAGTTTGATTATGTTCGGGAGCAAGTCAGTGTGGGTGACTCTCAACAATGGTCCTAGTAGGTTCAAAATTAAAGTGTGATGCCTAAGGATTTCGGGTCCGTGGTATAGTTAAGTATCGAGCTTTTTGCAGTGGATTATGAAAGGGGGCTTGGAGTGTTGTATGTTATCATCGGTCGGTGGTGTAGGATTGGAGGACTGGGAGAAAAATAAATTCGGATTCGTAGAGGAATTATCAGAATGGGTGTACCAGTTGAAGATGCGAATGTGCGCATAAGGAGGATAGGAGTTAGTTCGCGGGTTTTAGAGACAACATGGTCTCGTGAAATAAGGTCACTCAGGATGAGTGCAGATTTGGGGACGTTATGTATTAAATGGAGGTATTATTATTCCTAAGGCAAGTCCGGAGTAAATTAGAAGAAGTCGGATTGGTTAACAATGGGTGAATTGCCATGATAATTGCAATGATCAGTTCCTTCGGTGTGTTAAGTTATACATGCAATTGTGGTGGTACTCGTGAGGCTTGACGGTCGCCGTAAGTCATTTTATATAGAGGCATTCGAGTATTTTGGCCTGTTATGTATAGATGGATCTAGAAAGAAGTATGGTGGCTTAGATCACTACTCGAGGTTTGTATTTTATGCAGTTATGGGAATTCAGTCACGTGTTGCAATGGCTCTCTTGAAGTGAGTTAAGTGAAGGTTTTCTATATGCTGGAGTGTTTATTCTATTAGCGTTTCAGGAGTTATGATGGAATTCTGGTATTCTCGCGTATTGGCATGTTAGGTGCAGTCAACGAGATGGGAATTGGAAGTTAGGATCAAGGTTGCGGTTCGGTATAGACAAGAATGTTACGAGCTTGGGTGAGCAAGAAATGATTCAGATGGTTGGAGTAAGCTGGTATTATTTTTTGCATCACTTGAGATCAATGTCCTGTGTAAGGTGCTTTGTGTTCTGGTTTGCCGATTCCCGATTTTCTTTACATCATTAGTATGACCGGTGGTATGGATGTGCAGACCTTGTTACCTGGTGAGGAAGTTCATGGAAGCGTAACCTGCAGACAAATTGTATAAGTGTGACATGTAGTCACTTGATTGACTGAAGATTGAAACCAAGTATGGAGATTATAGTACTATCAATAATGTGCGAGTTCAGGCCTGGAAGGCGCTCTATTCATTTGGTTACGAACTGTGGATGTTTGTGTTGGATCGACGATTGTTCTTTTGTGTCATGGAAAAAGGGTTAGTGCGGATCCTTGAAAGGTTATTAGCCCAGTGTGGTACAGTCAGAATCAGCTTGAGGTCCGTGAGTGGATCTAAATGTGAATGTGGGCTCTATATCAGGCCGGATGTGTTCGTTTCAGCTTAGCATTGTTTATGGAGGAATCTTCGCGCCCTGGATGTTATTTATGTCGTCGGCTATTCCGTGAAATCTATATTATGCCAGGTGGGTTGTGAGGAAGTTTGATTTTTCGCACTCGTATTGAGATCCTGTGTAATTTGTGGTGTTTTGAAAGCAGGATGGCTCTCGAGTTACATGTCATTTATTATGCTATAGTTGTGCTTGATTTTCGTAGCGTACGACACTGTTCATCTCTCCAGGATTTGTATTATACACATTACGTGCTTGTGTCGATATTCGTGTATTTTGTAGTTATGGGCATTTTAGCTTGGTAAGTATTTTCTTATAGATTATTATGTGTGGATCGGGTGGCACGCCACCACGGGTATATCATTTGGATCGGGTGGCACGCTGCCACGGGTATCATGGTTGGGTCGGGTTGTACTCCGCAATGGTATCATGGTTGGATCGGGTTGCACGCCGCAACAATGTGATGTTAAGTACAGTTCCCATATCTATTATTGTGTGTTTTGCTTCTCATTTTTTTAGAAAGGTTCATAACATCTTTCGATTGCTTAAAATTAGTTACGTGGGTTGAGTAGTTCTTTCCAGAGTTAGTTCCCTTATGTATCACATTCAAGTTTGTAGCTTGTTGGCACATTGTAGCATTATATGAGACATTTGGAAGTGTCGGAGGTGGCTTATTACTTGAGCAGCTTGTACTGGGTGAGACGAGATTATTGGACCTGGGATCAGTGCGATCAGATTTATATGAGGCACATTAAAGAGTAAATATCGATATCTAGTTCAGAGTGAGGTAATGATTCTTGTCGGGAGAAGAGACCCCATGAATTATGGTTCGACAGGTGGTTACAAGTTCCTATACATATTTTCTGTCGTGGCAGTATTGCGAGAGCTGAAACGAGATTTATATGCTTCATAAGGTGTGTTGTGGACATCAGATTCGTGGGGTTTTAGCTATTGTAGCTAGGGTATGTCATTATGGTCATGTGAATAACGTGATACATGGTGTGAATTCGGTAAGGGTATACAAACATGTATTACTACATCATGTAGTGATGGATACGGTGGTCGTATGTCGGAAACAGACCTGGTAGAGAATTATAAATGTTAGAATTTGGTTCTAAGGCTTATTTTAAAAAATAAAAGGGAGAATCTTCATATTGGCTCAACCTAATGTGCTCAACTGGGTTGTGGTAGCATGGGTAGGTGCACGAGGTGTTAAACAGTGATTTTGGACAACTCTGGAGCAGTTCTTAGCACGTTCGAGGACGAACGTATGTTTAAGTGGGGGAGAATGTAACGACTCGATCGGCAGTTTTGAGCTCTAGCGCGTCGTTCGGCGGTTTGAGGCCTTGAGTAGCTTCACTTAAGGTATTATGACTTGTACGCGTGGTCAAAATTGAATTTCGGGAAGTTCAAAATTGATTCGAAAAGAGAATTCTAATTTTTGAAGCCTTACGTTGGAGGAATTGACTAAAGTGTGATTTCTGAATAAACGACCTCGGAATCGAGATTTGAAGGTTCCAACAAGTTCGTATGATGATTTGGACTTGGGCATATGTTCGAATCGGGTTTTGGATGACCCGGGAGCGTTTTGACGCCTATTGTAGAAGTTGGCATTTTGGAAGAATTTTATAAATTTGGGTTGAGATACATTTCAATGTTATCGATGTCTGTTTGTGTGATGACCCAAAAGGTCATCCCGTATTTTTCTAGCTAATTCTATGTTCCGAGGTTGTGAAAACCTCCTACTATCTCACCTCGATTTGCATGCGCAGCCCGGACGTGTAGTCGGGAAACCTTTATGTGAAAAACTGATAAAATGATAATTTTTTATTAGAAATTTGAATAAAATTGACTTCGATCAACGTTTTTGGTAAACAGACCCGGACCCCTGTTTGACGGTGTCGGAGGGTCCGTAGGAAAATATGGGACTTGGGCGTATGCCCCGAATCGAATTTCGAGGTCCCAAGTCCGAGAAATGAATTTTTAAAGAAAAACTATTTTTTGAAAAATATAAAGGTTTTTGAAAATGAAATCTTATGTGAAACATGTGGTATCGGGCTCGTATCTTGGTTCCGGAGCCTGGTGCGAGTTCGATATGATTTATATGTGTTATCTGTGAAGTTTGGTATGAAACGAACTTCGTTTTGCGAGATTCGGATCCTTAAATTCAAAAAATTGATGTTTAAAGAAGTTTTGGGGAATTTCATTGATTTTTGGGTTTGACTCATCGTCTTAGTGTGTTTTATGTAGTTTGAAACCTCGACCGAGTCCGTGTTAGGTTATAAGACTTGTTCGTGCATTTAGACGGGGTCCCGGGGGGGCCTCCGGTGTGTTTCGGATAGGTTTCGAATCGATTTTCCTCATTTTTCCACTGCAGATGCTACCTTCTGCTTTCCTTCTATGTAATCGCATAGAAGGATCCACGATCACATAGAGCGTCTGACTCGCCTAGTAATTTCCCTCACTACGATCACAATAGTTGGTCCGCGATCGCATATGCTATTCCGCGATCGCGTGGAGCATTTTAAGCTAGCTTCATTTTCCTTCTACGCGATAACACCTAGGCAGAATATAAATTTGCAAAATCGGAGGTTTCACCATTTTAAAAATATTTTGACTTCTAGAACTCTCTTTTGGGCGATTCCTTGAGGGGTTTTCACACAAATCGAATGGGTAAGTGTTTTTCCATTAGAATTAATTATATTTCATGAATTAGTTCTTGTTTTCGTTATTTAATTTGTGTTTTGGTTGAGGAGATTGTGGGTTTTGAAAGAAAGTTTCTAAAATGAAAAATAATTATTTAAAAGACCAAATGTTATCGGAATTGGATAAATTTAGTATGGGTGAACCCGTATCGGAATGGGTAATCAAAATTTATAAAATTTGTCGGGATCCGAGGTGCGGGCCCAGGGGTCGACTTTTGAGTCGAATTTTATGATTTTGTAAAGATTGAAACTTTATCATTCAGAATAGTTCCTTATACGTTTATGTGTATTTTGAAGTTATTTTAGTTGATTGTAAGTCGTCCGGAGGTCTTTCCGCCCGAGAAGTCGATTTTTGAGTATCGGGTTGTCGTCTTTGAGGTAATTATCTTGCCTAACCTTGTGTGGGGGAACTACCCCCTTAGGATTGAGTCTTCCTTGCTGATTTTAGTACGAGTATGCGAGGTGACGAGTGTGTACTCGTACTTATTTGTAATTAGATTGCCTTTTAGGATTCATAGATTCTTATATTAACTGTGTATGATTTGTAATTATTACACTTGAATCCTTGGTTGTTCATTTCATTCCTTCCTGTTTAAATTAGAATTACTTGTTTTTGGATTCTTCGTTGACTATTTGACTTTATTTAACTGAACTGAATATTCTACTTATCTTATCATAATGCTATATTTTCTTCCTAGCTTGCCTAATTACTATAATTAATGACATTTAGCTTTATAGTGGACTAGCCGTAGCTGGAACATTTATTCGTTGGAGTCAAGCATACCTGTGAGTCTTAGATTGTGATTTATATGACTATTCCCTTAAGTTCCACTTAGGTCTAATTATTAGACATTTATGTTATTGGTATTTCCTTGATGTTGCCTATTATTGGGCCTTTTGTTTTAAGCCGAGAGTTATTCCGTGAAGTAAACTGTTTAGGTGAGATTTGTTATAGTTGTTTCCATTGCCAGGATGTTATGGTTTCTATTACTGTCTATGTTGTTAATGATATGGTTTGTATTGTTGACCCCCTTACCGGGATGTGATGGTTCCTATTGCTATTTATGCTGTGAATGATATCGTTTATACTGTTGACTTCCTTGCTGGGATGTTGTGGTTTCTATTACTGGTTATGCTGTTAATGATATTGTTTGTATTATTGACTCCCTTGCCGGGATGTGGTGATTTATGGGTCATATTGTTGGTTTTTCCTTGCCAAACTGTTGTTCTTGATATTGTTTGGGTGAGGAAGAGTGTAAAACACGAAGGATAATGTCGTACCATGTTTATGATATTTAGCACGAGGGAACACTCTGTGCCATGTTATGTTATGTTAGCACGAGGGGACATTCCGTGCCATGTTATGTTATGTTAGCACGAGGGGACATTCCGTGCCATGTTATGTTATGTTAGCACGAGGGGACATTCCTTGCCATGTTATGTTATGTTAGCACGAGGGGACATTCCGTGCCATGTTATGTTATATTAGTACGAGGGGACATTCCGTGCCATGTTATGTTATGTTAGCATGAGGGGACATTCCGTGCCATGTTATATTATGTTAGCACGAAGGGACATTCCGTGCCGTATTTATGCATTATTATTTCTGTCATTCTTGTTTGCCATTTACTGCATTTATTGGCAAGATGTGATATTACTCCTGTACTGCATGGAAATTTCTGAGTGACGGACTGAGTCCCGGCGGATAAATCTTGAGGAGATTTTTATCAAGGGATTTTGTTGAAAAAGCAATGGTTTTCAAATGATTATATTTGAATAACTTTTACATCGAAGGTATATTTGAAAAGCACTAGTTTTGTCTAAAATGATATTTGGAAGTCATTTATTGGGAAAGCCTCTTTGCAAAGCTTCGTAGTTTGAAAGAAACTATGTTTTACATAATTCTCTCAATTAATTATACTTATATCTACTTTTGGAGAAAGTATGTTTTCAAAGTAAATTCTTCCATACAAAAATGATTTTTATTTGCAAAAGTTTTTCATATGAACTATTGTTTAAAGATTTCTACCAGTTATGGATTTTAATGGCTAAGTCCCGTTGTGAACAAACCGATGTGGAGTTGAGTTATTAGTGTCCTCTATTGTATTGTATTTCCTTTCGATTCAGCTTGTTTTGCTGTCCATCTTTCTGTGTATTTTTGTGCTGTTTCGTGATTGATTTCTGTAATTCTCTTCTGCTTTATATTGTCATTGTGGTTGATTATCCTGACAAGTCTTAGATAGATGTAACGTTCAGTCATTTCTATATTCTTGTTATTTATTTTGTACACCAGTGGTGTCTTGACTAGTCCTCGTCATACTTCACCGAGGTTAGTCTTGATACTTACTGGGTACCGCTGTGGTGTGCTCATACTACACTTCTGCACATTTTTGTGTGCAGATCCAGGTATATAATGTAGTAGCTGTGTGGACGATTGCCGAGGAGACTCAAGGTAACCTGCTGCGTTCGCAGGCGTCGGAGTCGCCTTCTTTGTATTTATTATACATACACTGTTGTATCTACTTTCAAATGGTTGTACTTAGAAGTTGTAGAAGATTCGTAGAGCTTATGACTTGTAGTACCTGTTTTGGGAAAGTTTGTACATTCTGTTGAGATTTTATATCGAGACTGCTAGCCTTCTTTTATTGTTGTTGTTATTTAGTAACTCTTAGGCTTACCTAATCCCTAAGACTAGTGTGAAAAATTTGAAGTCAATCAGACGTGATTTGATAGGTTTCAGCATCGAATGTAGAAGTGTGAAGTTCTAAAGTTCATTAAGCTTGGATTGAGGTGCGATTCATGAATTTGACATTGTTTTATGTGATTTTAGAATTCGAGCAAGTTTGTGTTATGTTATGGGACTAATTTGTGTGATTGGATGGGGTCCCGTGGACTTCAGGTGTGTGTCGGATCATTTTTGGATGAAAAAGTTGTGCTGGTTTTGGGTATGGGTTGCAGGTCTTGCAAATGCGAGGTTATGGATCGGGCTTCGCCTCAGCAGAAATATGTATTTCACTCTTATGGGATCGCACCATTCGCCTCGGTAGGATTATGTATTTCACTCTTATGGGATCGGGTCGTTCGCATCGACATGATTTATGTACCACACTCTTAAGGGGGCAGGCCGTTCGCCTCGGCAGTTTAACAGGTGTATCTATGGTTCGTGTCGTTCGACCCTTGGTAACACACAATTTAAATATTATGTTGGATCGGGTTGTATGCCTCGACATTTCCTATATCACATCCTCATGAAATCGTGCGTAAAACATGGCAAGAAGCCAGTGTATTTGTGAGTTTTCCGGATTTGAATTATGGAAACCTACTTGATGAGATCCACTATATCTACATATATATGCTCCAGTGAGGAATGTAAATTCTAATTGAGAGCTTGAGTTCCTCGTAAAGAGGGGGATTTATACCACGTGATTTTTACTTGTTTATTTCATTTATTTACTCTCCCTCATACTTACTTATCTCTTTATTGTATCTGATATTCTTGGACCACTAGTGCGTGTCGATGTCGACCCCTTGTCACTACTCCTACGGGGTTAGGCTAGATACTTACTCGGTACACGTTGATTTACGTACTCATACTACACTTGCTGCACATTTTTGTGCAGGTACACATATGACTATTGGCCTTGTGAGAGCAAGGGTGTGTATGCATATTGGGACTTGGGTGAGCTGCATTCCTCATAACGACCCGCAACCGCCAGAGTCTCCTTCAGAGTATTTCTAGACAAATGTTGTATTTAATTTTATATTCCTTGTTAATGCTCATGCACTTGTGACCCCGGGTTTTGGGATGATTATAGGTTGTTCAGTATTAAAATGGTTAAAAATATCATTATTTACTCTGTATATTCCATCTTTTGATATGAATTGAAGGAAATATGATTTCAAAAATATTAAAACGATAATCAAATTAAGTATTTATTTTTGGCTTGCCTGGCAGCGGTGTCCAGCGACATCACGACCTTTAATGGATTTTGGGTCGTGACAGATATGAATGGCTATTGTGTTATTGTCTGGACAGATTGATAAGAGTGGATATTATGCGGAGTGATACCGGTGGATATTATGCGGAGTGATACCGGTGGATATTATGTGGAGTGATGGTGTCTAATGATATTGTCAGGGCAGAGTGATACGGGTGGCTATCGGAGAGATAATGGTAGCAATATCAGGGATGGTGTGTGATTTCCTAGGGCATTATATTGACGATACTCGCGTGGTAGGGTGATTCTACTTGTGTATGGCATACACCTTACGCGACTTTTTATCTTGCTTTCAATAAGCCACTTGATGTCTTTGATATTACTTGTTGACTTGGGTTGTACTAGTACACTCGCACGAGCATACACCGTAGCATGCCACTTATACTAGTTCAGGAGTATAAAACTTAACATTTATTGATCATGCCCATGTATTCTTCTATTATCTGCTTTTATGTTGATATTGAGTCTCTGACCATGCCGGACGGATTGTGATATTGAGCCTGTGACCACGTCGGGCAGATTGTGATTGTGAGCTTCTGATCATACCATCCGGGTTAAGATATTGGCACATGAGTTGTCCGTGCGATTGTGATTAGAAATATGGGTACAAGGTTCCCTGAGCATATGTTTAAGGGTTGAGACTCGTGACTTGTGATTATGAGATGAGGTGTCTCAGAATAATTTCGTTGCGAGACTTGTGTTAGAACGACTTGATTGATTAGTTGTCATTTGTTTCCTTATTTGGTTTCAATGGTACTTTCACGGTGTTCCTATTACTTTACTATTTATATCACATGTTGATTCTTGTTGCCATTATTAGCTTCTATGCTTCTATACTGCACATGTTATTTTAACTAGTTGGTGTCTTGACTCGTACCTCATCACTACTCTGTCAAGGTTAGTATTGATACTTACTAGGTACTGACAGTGGTGTATTCATACTACACGTTTGCACATTTTTGTGTAGATCTGGGTATTGGAGATATCGAACTCAGGCAGAGTTAGCTTATCGATCGCGAGGATTCAAGGTAGAGCTGATTGGTCGTCGCAGTCTCTTGGAGTCCTTTCCTTTGACTGTACTGTCAGCTTGTTATTGAACAATATTGTATTTCGATCTCTGAGATCTTTCCATGTATTCAGCTAGAGTTCGTGACACTGTATTACCTAGTCTTAGGAGGTTGTTATGATTATTGTCGCGTAGGCTGATTTCGCTTTCGTATCGGTATTCATACTAAACTCTGTTTTAAATTATCATTGTTAAACAATTAAAAATAATTTTGAGTTGGATGAGTCGGTTTACCCATTTTTTCCACCATCAGTAACGAGGTTATCAATTTTTAAATAAGTAGTAGAGATAGAGAGAGTATGTGTATGTGAGCACGCACACGCAAGAGAGAGAGAGAGTATCCATTGTTCTAACTTTGTTCTGGTAGACTCTAGTGTTCCTTTCAATCCATACATCATCCGTAAACAACAGCAGAGAAATTAGCTTAATAACATTTTGAGAGAGTAGGAATAATTGTGACCAATATGTATATACCCCAAATAGTACAGCTATAATTAGTTGCAGTCTTCCCGCAAATAACAATCCACAAATATGAATAACTTTTCGTCTCTTTCTTCGAAAGAAAGGTCGTTTGAAGTGTCGTTTTATTTTTGTAGGTTAGTCCGATATATTGCTATTTTATTGTGCTTATTTTGCGAGGGTTTGTCAACACATGTGATCATCACACTCTCCAACGCTTGTTTAAGAAGAAAGATATGAATTTGAGGCAGCGGAAATGATTTAAGGATTATGATATCACTATCTTGTATCATCCGGGTTAGGCAAATACTCGTCATCACGAAAGTGAAAGAATAGAAGTGGATTCCTTTTTTTTGGTGTTTAGGACTTTCATGAGACATTATCAAACGGCCAGCATTTGCTCATGCTTGGCATTAGTAGTTCTTATATTTGAATGTTATATGCGTTTAGACTTTCCTTTTATCTTTTTTTTTTAAAGGTCCAATACTATTTTAGGAGGTATTCATTTCTGTGTAAATGAAGATCCTCCAAATTTATGACTACTCTTACCTTCATTAATCATACAATATTACAGACACAGTGTATTGGAATCCTAAAGCACCACCACAAACTATCGCAGGTCAAGTACCTTCTTATTATGTCAACAGCCATCTCTGATATTACCTTTAAGGTTTTCGCGAATAAAAATTATTTGACAGATTTACCTGAATTAATTGTACCTTCATACTTTTATGTAAAGTACGTAAATTTTTATTAAAATGCACTAAAAATGTTCATATCTATCGATTTTAACAACTAGTTTTACTGTGGACAACACATGACGTTCATATAAATCGATTATATGTGCCTCTCCATTTAACATTAAGTGGACCTCATCCAATAACTATATTAACTCTATT
>ML433297.1:0-27500 GCA_005239525.1 Nicotiana knightiana
GCGCATAAAATGTAAGGTATATCACATGTTAAACTATGCAATTTAGTCTCGCATCAGTATCCCAAAGACCATTGTCACTGACAATGCAGCCAATCTAAATAGTAATTTGATGAAGGAGGTATGCGAGCAATTTAAAATTATGCATCGCCATTCTACCCCTTACAGGCCAAAAGCCAATGGAGCCGTTGAAGCGGCAAACAAGAACATCAAGAAGATCCTTAGGAAGATGATCCAAGGTTCTAGACAATGGCATGAAAAGTTGCCTTTTGCTCTTTTGGGATACCGTACGACTGCTCGTACATCTGTTGGTATATGGAACAGAAGCTGTAGTACCGGCTGAAGTCGAAATTCCCTCTCTTCAGATCATTGCAGAGTCATAGATTAAAGATACAGAATGGGTAAAGACCCGATTAGAATAACTAATGATGATTGATGAAAAACGGCTAGCAGCAGTGTGTTTTGGCCAGTTATACCAGCAAAGAATGGCACGCGCTTACAACAAGAAAGTGCGCCCAAGGCATTTCGAGGTGGGCCAACTCGTTCTGAAACGCATTCTTCCACACCAAGTAGAAGCTAAAGGAAAGTTCGCTCCAAACTGGCAAGGACCCTACATCATCAAGAAAGTGTTACCAAAAGGGGCCTTGCACTTAGTAGATGAAGAAGGACGGGTACAAACATGACTATTAATGAAAATGCAGTCAAAATATATTATGTCTGATATATACCCATTGTAGAACTTTCACGCATGATTTTTTCAGAATCGAGATGACGAAGGCTATCATTGCTCGCTATTCCAAATATGTGTCACCCTTTTGTTAACATTTTTGAGTTGTATTTGTCTCCTTTGTTTTCCGCCTTTTGGAACCTGTGTACTTGCAACAAAAAAAAAGAAGAAAAGAAAAGAAACCAAACAACAAATCTTCTGAGTCATTGAACTAGGTCCGACCTGATTCCGAAAAGATACATAGGCAGCCTTACCCTGGGTTCGGTCCCATCACAACAAAAAATCCATATTCCCAATACTCCAAAACTGGGGCATAAGTTTTGTTTTATTTTACGGTTTTTTTGTAGAAATGGATCCAAAAGTTGTAATTCAGTTCAATGTGCCTTCTCCCTGTTAAGAACTTCTGATGGACCTTTGAAAATATTTGAAGTCCCCATACCAGGTTTATTGGGCAACCTTCCGCATGTCGTATCTCAGTTAAAAAAAAAAAGAACAAATGAGAGAGTCTTATGGTGAAACCCGTATGGGAACTATAAGGCGACGGTGAGCAGAGAAATGAGAGAGTCTTATTGGTGAAAACCCAAATGGGATCCATAAGTCAACAATGAGTAGAGAAATGAGAGAGGTCCGTTAGCGAAAACCCGCAAAGGGCGCTACAAGCCGAATGAGGGTTTTGAATACTCCGGCATGAGCACAACCAAGGCAGTTTCAAGATGAATATTTGCGATGGATTTTTAGAATTAGATCGCTCAAATGGATAAGGCGTTCAGTCCAAAATACATGTCATGATTCATTGAAGTCGGCACATATTTCCAAATAAGTCTCCCTATTCCTTTCCCTGAAAAGGACACCTTTTGTTTAAGCACAATTCTTTTTCACCTTCAATTATTCTTCTATTTTTATCCACAATTTTTCTTTGAGCCCCTTTCGGTCTAATCTTGCATCAAAAGCGAAGCAAAGAAATGGCTGCAAAACTGGTTACGATTTCCCCGTGATATCGAGCACAATTTGGGGCATATATGGCATTAACGAAGGCAGAATCCATCTGTGATCTCATTTGATAAGGCGAACAAAGTGTCTCAAAGAAATTGAAAAGGTCGCCTAAGCAAGAATTGCTTCATGAGAAAAGTTGATAGGCACTACAGATACAAGATAACACTGGGTGCAAGACAACTGAGTTTGATTTTAAAGGGAAAAATTGCCTTCCCTTAGGGACAAGGGTTAGCGGTACCATGGACATCCGAGTATGAAACAGTCAGGGGCAACGTCGGAAAACAAGGTCCCCGGAATGCAAAACAGAGTATCCGAGCAGCTCGGTACCACACTGATAGAATCAGTTCTTCAACAACGTAGTGACGGTGAATTGAAATTACAACAGGGCATCAAGGCCACAAACCGAACACCACTTTGAAAACTCACAAATTTTTCTTTGTTTGAAGCAAGAACAAAGAAGTGCAGAATGGCAATTCTCAAAGGATGAATATCACTACTGTCCATACCTCCCATTTTCGTAGCTTAACTCAGGTAGAACTTTTTCACCTATGGGGATCCAACTCATATTTCCGGGTAGAGGTACTCTTCACTCAGGTTGTTTTACGTAGATTAACTCAAGTAGAACCTTTTCACCTAGGGGGATCCAGCTTATAGTTCCGAGTAGAAATACTCTTCGCTCAGGATATTTCACATAACTTAATTCAGGTAGAACCTTTTCGCCTAATGGGATCCTGCTCATAGTTCCGGGTAAAAGAACTCTTTGCTCAGGTTGTTTTATGTAGCTTAACTCAGGTAGAACCCTTTTCGCCTATAGGGATCCATCTCATAGTTCCGGGTAGAAGTACTCTTCGCCCAGGTTGTTTTACACAGCTTAACTCGGGTAGAATCGCTTCGCCTAGGGGGATCCAGCTCATAGTTCCAGGTAGAAGTACTCCTCGCTCAGGATGTTTCGCGTAACTTAACTCAGGTAGAACCTTCTTGCCTAGGGGGATTCAACACTTTATCAGTAATACATGGTACCAACCCCTGGTTACATTCCTCTTTAGTAATACAGGGTACCAACCGCTGGTTACACTTCTTTCAGTAATACAGGGTGCCAACCCCTGATTGCATTCCTCCTCAGTAATACAGGGCGCCAACCCTTGATTACATTCCTTCCTAGTAATACAGGGTACCAACCCCTGTTTACATTTCATCTCAGTAATACAGGGTACCAACCCCTGATTACACTTCTTTTCAGTAATATAGGGTACCAACCCCTGGTTACATTCCATATCAATAATACAGGGTGACAACCCCTGGTTACACTTCATTCAGTAATATAGGGCGCCAACCCCTGGTTACATTCCTCCTCAGTAATACCGGGCGCCAACCCTGGTTACATTCCTTCCTAGTGATACAGGGCGGCAACCGCTGGTTACATTCCTTTCCAGTAATACAGGGTACCAACCCCTGGTTACATTCCTTTCAGTAATACAGGGTACCAACCCCTGGTTACCTATCCTATTGGTAACGTAGGGTACATAATCACTCATTACAAAGGCTATCTCTTTTATCTTATACTACAATATCTGTGTGCCTTTCAATAAATTGGATAGTTTGTAGCTTTCTCTGATGACGCACAAAATTTTCCTAGTGCCAGACTGGGGCAGAAAAATTTTGTTCGTTTTGTTCGTATTTGATGGATTTGCAGGACCATGACGTAAATCACATATTGTAGAGATTAAAGCTTGCAATTTCAGTTCTCATCAGAAGAAAAAAGATTGTTGATCATAAGGCGGTTTCAGTTAGTTTCGATGAGGTGGAAGCAACACGGCATCTCAAGATTCATCTTCTCAAAATTTTGAGCAGGAAATCAAGAAATCGAGAATGAGCCATAATCTTTTTTCCAAAAGGCATCAAGATCCAATCTAAGGTCAACACAAGCGAGCAGGTCAAGAATCAAGATTTGACTTCAGAAAATACATAGATAGGAATTTTTGTACTCTTAGTTTGCAGACATATGTAATGCTCTTCTCTTTTTCTTTTGATGTAAGAAGCGGGTAACAATAACAGTAACAACAACAACAACAGCAACATCAGTCTTAAATCTTGTGTCCGGTAGTCCCAGCTACCAAATTTTTCCAGAACTACACTGACCTGATTCCTTTATAGCCAAGGATATGTAGGAAACCTCGGGAGCAAGATTCGGTCACCACTTTCAAGGAAATTGATTCCATTGGAGTGATATGTGAGAAAAAATTAGCTATGGAATTCACTTTTCTTTGTACTAAAACACTTCATGTTCTCGAGCAAAGAGGGGCAGCTGTGAATACCTCATTTTCGCTCACTTCAAATTCTCCTAAAAATACTATTTTTTGGATGATTTTTAGTTATTTGTGCATTTTTACTTGCCTTCCTTTATTAAAAATACCTAAAATATTATTTGTAGTTTTTATTTGTATACTCTTTTTTTGCATCTTTAAATTATATATACCAATTCTTTTTTTTCTACTTGTATATTTTCTTTAGGACTAAATAAGATAGTTAAAGGTTAAGGAATTGGGCTAGTGTATTTTAATTGAAATTAAGCCAAAATTTGCCCAAAATCAGAAGCCCAAAGTGCTGCAGATCCGGTCCAAATAGGGCTGCTATAGGAGGGTCGAAACGACGTAGTTTTATATCAAAACTACGTCGTTTTGGTTAAGTATTCAAGATCAAATCTCAGCCTTCTATTATCTTTTATCCAATGGCCCATAATCAATTTTATTTGTCATATAAAAGGCCCTATAATCAGATTTTTGGCCTTATTTCACATAACACAAACCCTAGCCTCCTCTCTTCTCTCCCACTCCTCCTCTGCCGCCGCCGTCCCTCTCTATGGCGGCACCACCGCCTGCCGCTGTTCACCAGCGTCCAAACACCTTCAAAATTTCACCATTTCATCCTCTCCCTCTCCTCTTTCCAAATATCCAAACCAAAACCTCCAAACCTCCCTCAAACAATATGAATTTTAGATCTAGGAACCCTAGCCGCCACCCCTTTTACCCAAATTCGTAGAGTTCATGGCATCTCTACCCCACAACACATACATGGTCGGATAGCTTCTTGTTTGGTCTACCTTTACCTACTGATTTCGAAGCCAAACTCCGATTGTCATTTTTCTGGCCAGTTCCAGCGACCACTACTGCCACCACCCGCTGCCAAACCGCCTCTCTGCACTTCAGTATCCACCATTCCCCAGATTTCTTGCTTTCTCAAACCACTAACCCGTCTTTTGGAATATGGTGACTGAGTTGGCAAGAAACCTCGAGTCCGGTGGTCATATCTCATCCTCCTCGGTGGTGTTAAGACGAGCAAATTTAAGTTCACGGAGTTAGGTATCAATCCAAGACCTTCATTCCCTCACTAATTTCTGATTTTTTTATAGCAATAGCTTTTGATTTCTCTTTTGGTCAAATTAGTGTTAGTTAGAATTTCAAGTAAGTACGTTGTTTATTAGTCATCTCTGTTTATCTTAGTTGTTTCTGTTAGTTGAATTGTTCACTTAGTTAGTTGTTTAGTTAGTTGATTTTACTCGTTGTTCGATAGTTACTAATGTTCATTTAAGTTTTGTTCTGGGCAATGTTTCGTTATTTCATCGCCCGTTGTCATTTCTCATTAATCGAGTAGTTTTAGTTTAGTTCATTCGGATACGTAGTTCAATTGCAATTGAATATATGTCCTAACTTTTCCTATTCATAGTTGATTAGAGTATGAGTGTTTTTGCTTGAGTTTCAGTCATGTGCTGATAAAAGCTAAATACTTGAGTGTAAGGCACATGTTTGTTGCCTTTTACTATTTGGAGCAGGTTTGAGGTACAAGTACCCTTACTTGTGTCTAATTTTAGTGAAAAATGACAGTCCTTTTTAGTGATATTTTTGGTGCAACTTGGAATCACTTTCAAGGCTGCCCTCTTCTATAAAGGGAGGGTCTTTCTTTCACTTTGAAAAAAGAAGATGAGAGAAAAAGAGAGCTGAAGACAAAAAATTCAGCAGCTTTTCACCTTTGAATATTTTCAGAAAATAGCAAAAACCTTTCAAAAACATAAAAAGTTTGAAGTTAGTTTGTTGTTTCCTTCTTTTTTAAAAGCTGTTGAGCTTCAATGTCAAATTTGGGTTGTTTCACTGGTTATTTTCACTGCCGTTGCTGCGGTTTTAAGCTGTAGTTGTTGAGTTCGGATAGAGTTCATCACTGTTATGTTTAATCTGAATCTGCAATCTAGTTTTCTGCTGTAGTTGGCCTCTGTATTTGCTGGATATCTAATATTAAAGAAAGTTGTGCTTCAAAAAGTCTGTGTCTATTCTTGCTCTTTCTACTTTATATTACTGGTTATGTATCAAAGCCAAGAGAAGTATTTGAGATGGTTTTATTAAATTTTCTTTGATATTTGAGTTTGAAGGTTTTCCATAGTCAGTTCTTCTCTTGTTCCATCTTTGGAATCTTCTTTTCTTAGTTTCTCTGTCATTTAAGTTTAAATCATTCTAAATTTGCTTAATACTTGCTAATACGTTAGCCGTTGAAATCGGTTCTAGAAGTTTTATGGTAATAGGTCAGATTAGCTAAAAGTAGTTTCTCTTCTATATATATATATAAAAAATTAATAATAATAATAATAACAATATATATATATATATATATATATATGCAGATCTAGTCATGTCATTAATATAGGGATTTAGCTTACTGAAATGATTTTCTTTTTCCTTTCTTTGTTTCCTTTCTGGTTATAATTATTCCAATCTCATTTTTAAAATGTTCTGTTCATTCAATTGTAAAGTATCATGAATTGATATGCTTTAAAAATCCATTTGATTACGAACTATTCATTTTCAATATGTAAATATTTTTCGTAAGTAAAATAAAATAAGCAATTAGTCCAAAAAAAAAACAAACATTTTTTTCTCTACTTTAATTAATTTCATAACATGGTATCTGAAGTTAAATAATTTTTTTTGAATAAAAGTTATAATAATCTAGCTAAGTCTCAATCATTACGCCAAATATTCTTCTTATATACGAAGGCTACTCCTTTTAGTCTATCAAATAATTTCAATAAAATTAGGTTTTATTTACTTTTTTTAATTTAACAATTCAATAACTTATTGACGTTTAAATTAATTTAAATGCTAGGCAATTAGTAGGCGCGCTTTAACTCACAGAATCGCTTGCGTACGTGATATTTAATATTCAATAAATTAATTCAATAATCTCATACCATACTCATTAGTTTCTAGTTAATTTTTAATTTAGTTAATCCTTGGCTAAAATTCCGGATCACTTGCGTAGCGCGATAATTGACTTTTAAATTTTCAAGAGCTAATTTTCTCAAGTGTAGTAATTTTTGAAAGTATTACAAATAATTGATTGTCATGATTTCGGATTCTCTTGCGAGGCACAATTATGACAAGTTAATTAATTTTGTTATTCGATCACGCATTCGCTTGCGTAGCGTGGTTATTACAATGTAATATTATCCAAATTATTTTGTTTAGTAATTCTAATAATCAAGAAGTAAGAGCGGATAGGTAAAACATAAAAGTCATATAAATCACAGTTTGTCCATGATTAATTAAAGCTAAGTCTAAGTCAATAAAGCGACCGTGCTAGAACCACGGGACTCAGGGAATGCCTTATACCTTCTCCCGGTCAACAGAATATCTTACCGAACTTTATTTTTGCGGACCAATAAAAAGAGAGTCAAATCTTCCTTTGATTAGGGATTCAAACAAAAAGTGACTTGGAACACCCAAAAATCAATTCCAAGTGGTGACTCTGTAAATAAAATAATCCCTACTCAAATTTATCAATGTAATTGGAAAAACTCTTTAACCCACAATCCATAACACATATATATATTTGGGGGTAAAAAGAGGTGTGACACCCACAACAATAAATTGTTTGTCGCATGTTGATTGGATTTTCCTAAGAATTTTCGGTAAAAATTGCGCGAGCACCCTATTTGGTCACCCCCATTTAATCTATACCCGCTTTTTTAAAAACTTTTAACTTGCACCCACTTTTTAAATAATTTCAGCTCCCCTTTCCCTCGCTGAGTTGAAGTTCACCAGTTAAGCTGAAGTTCGCCGGTTATAAAGACAAAACTTCAGCATACGGGGCTGAAGTTCCCCAGTTACAAAGACAAAACTCCAACTCTAGAGCTGAAGTTTCCCAGTTACAAACTTCAACTCTAGAGCTGAAGTTTTGTCTTTGTAATTAGGGAACTTCAGCCCCGTATGCTGAAGTTGTTGTCTTTATACACTGGGGAACTTCAGCCCCGTATGCTGAAGTTCCCCATTTACAAAAGACAAAAGAGCTGAAGTTCCTCAGTGTAACTGGGGAACTTCAGCCCGTATGCTGAAGTTTTTGTCTTTATAACTGGGGTAACTTCAGTCCCGTAATCTGAACTTCCCCATTTACTAGAACTGAAGTTCGCAAGCTACTTCAGGCCCGTCTACTAAAATGCTGAAGTTTTGCGTGATTGCCTTTGCTACTTCAGCCCCGCATGCTGAAGTTATGCGCAAAAGCGGGTACGGATGCAATTTTTTTTACAAAACGGGTATAAGTTAAAACGTGACACAAAAAGTGAGTACGGATGCAAAAGCCCCGAATTTTTGTGATGTTAATCAAATGTTGTTTTAGGGGATGTGAGAACCGGTGATATTACTTAACTTTTTATTTTCCAATTTATAAACTAACAAGAATTTATCAAACGTATTAATTATTAAAGCAGTAGCACCAGTGAATACTTTCTGAATTGAACTTTAATGGAAAATAGAAACACATAAATGAAAATTCTAGCATAAATAATATAGAAAATTAGAAGCAATCATGTCCTTACAGTAATCACATAAAAGGATCATGCTTCAAGTTATTTCACAATCAAAACTACATTATTCTAAAAATTTATAAATAAAAAAAAAACCATAGAGCTCTTGAATTTCTTGATCACTTTCTTCCAATAATCGTGTAATCCACTGATTCTTGCATTAGGGTAGGCTGTTTACATCACACCTCCTTGAGGTGCGATCTTTCCTTGAAATACTTCGTGCACCGAGCTGTTCTGTCCTGTCCTTCCGATAATCAAACTTTATCAAGCACTTGACTCTCTTTTTGTCCATTCTTTGTGCAAGATTCATCATCACTTGTTTCATGTTGAATACCTTTGTACCATTTTGCAAACACCACAAATGCAAACAAATCAACCAAAGCCAAACCAAATAACAAGAAATAAAACCTATCAATATGTCCATTATTCAAATTCTCAGGTATCCAACCATGTCTTTCTCCTCTTGCTGTTATAGTCATAACCATATTCACCAGCATACTACTAACATAATTCCCAAGTGACATTGATGCCATACATAGTGAACTCCCTAGACTTTTAATCCCATCTGGTGCTTGTCCATTGAAAAATTCAAGTTGTCCAACATACATAAAAACTTCTGATGCACCAACAAGAATATATTGTGGAATTTGCCAAAAAATACTTAGTGAGCTTGCTTCTTTTCCAGGGATTACATGTTTAAGTCTGTAAATTTCTGTTACACCAGCTGCAACCATCGATAACATACCGATAATTAATCCAACTCCCATTCGTTGAAGTTCGGTTAATCCTTTTGGATTACCACTTATTTTCCCAGCCAATGGTACCACCATAAACCTATACAGAAATGTGCAGGCTAACACACTACATATATCAAATGCTGACATACTTGCTGCTGGAAGGCGAAAATGGCCAATTGTTGCATCCATAACCTCACCTTGTTCAACAAATAATGAGGCCATTTGTGTAAATATAACAGAATACATTATTGTGCATAGCCAAATGGGACACATTCTTATGATGCATTTTGCTTCTTCAACTTGTGTGATTGTGCATAATCTCCAGGGGTTAAATGCTGGTCTTTGTCTATCTTCTTCTGTCACTATTGCTGCCTTATCTAGTTTCCTGGACAAATTTTCAAGGCAAAATAAGAAGTTATTTAAACGTTAAAATTACCTAAGGATACAGTCTTAGGGTCAATAAAGTGGATGAAAATCACGGGACCGAGGTTCAAATTCTAACAAAGATAGAAAAGGTGAATTTGGTGAATATATATAGTTACTCGGTAATACTAGTGGGAGATAATACGTATCTGACGGAAGCCCACACAAGCTAGCCTGGTCACTGAAGGTATTATATGAAGTCAAACCTCTCTATAATAATCTTATTTGTTCCGAGTAGTGAAGTATTGTTATAAAGGATATATTACTATAACATAACGACACCGAGAAATATTTGACTTATATAGTGAATGAATGTTATAGAAATGTTTGATACGAGTGATATAAAAATCTTAAAAGACAGATAATATATAGATCGGAGGATCAGAAGAACTCACTTGAAATCATTACTATGAAGGATCTTCCGAGTTCCTTTAATGCTTGATTCTGATCCATCAACTTCATATAGTTCTTCCCCATCAACATTAGCCACACGCCATTTACGAACCGCGGCGACGAACACTTGAGCGACACGTGGCAAAGGATTACCAAAAGATTTAACATACTTATAACCAGGAGTGCCCAACAAGAATATAAACAAGCCCAAAAGTGCTGCAGCAGTAGAAGCCCAAAAACCAAGAGTCCATTTACCACCATCTTCATAATATACCAAAATAGTATTGGAAATCAAAGATCCAGCATTAAGTGCAAAGTAAAAGTAACCAAAATAAGCTGCTCTTGAGATTTTTTCTTTAGGATTTGCCTCATCAAATTGATCTGATCCAAATGTTGCAATTGTAGGTTGATGACCACCATAGCCAAGAGCTACTAAATATATGGCCAAGTAAAATAATGCAGTCCCAAGAGGAGATGGGGGTACACAGTTCAATATTCCATCTCCACATCCATCAGGTTTGATCAAGAAAATCCAAGATGTAATTGACATGATCACCAGTCCCTGAATCAATCACATATCAACTTAGTTAGTAACGATGCATGAGACAATGTAAAAAAGTTCTACACGATATGTGTGATCTGTGATGTTATACTAGGTTAAAAGGGCAGCCCCGGTGCACGAAGCATATCACGTTTACGCAAGATCCGGGAAAGGGCCACGCCCCAAAAGGTGTGATGTAGATAGCTTACCATGATACAAGCATCTGTGGCTATTCCACGGCTCGAACCCATGACCTATAGGTCATACGGAGACAACTTTACAGCTGCTCCAAGGCTCCTCTTCTCATGTTATAGTTAATTATCCACCTTATTTTCCAAGTAAGTAATTCTACTTATTATAGATGCCATAGTTATATTTTAGGTGATCTGATAGTATAAATTTTCTTTCCACTATCAATTGTATATATAAGTTAAATTCATAACAATGATAGTAACTATTGTATATATAGATTTCCTCTCTGCTTAGAAAAGAAACTTTGCACTAACTAGTTTTAGATCTAATATTATCCCATTTCATTTTAAATGGCACTATTTGAGTGTACACATATAAAGAAATACTCTTATAACCTATGTTGCACAGACACTCCGATAGTGATGCCGTACTTGTCTCGGATGAGGATCCGACACACATCGGATGATATTTTTGAAGCGTCCGAACAACATAGCTTATAACGTGTGATCTTAAACACGTGACATGATATTCCAATGATTATAACAATATATCGTTAAGGATAAAATAAAAAGTTTACTCATAATATATTTCATTACCAAGAGGAGAATAAGCTGAAAGATGGCACAAGTGAGAAAACGACCCCAGTAAGAGTCACTGATAAAAGCTCCCAAAAGTGAACACAAGTAAACAGTTCCAGTCCATTTGCTGACATTGTTAGCTGCAGTTGCATTATCTTGTCCCAACACTCTCACTAAGAACAATACTAAGTTCACCCCAACACCAAAGAATGCTAGTGTTGCTAATCCTTGGTTTACTGCAACCACCAAAATATAAAAATAGATCATTAGCCAATAGTTCAACTTTTATATGTTTGCTCGAACTTTTCAATAATGCAGATGGAGGCGCAGAGGCGTATTTAGGCTAAGGGGTATGAGTTCACGTGAATTCATATGTATAATAATGTTATGGTATTTCAGTAAAATTTCTTAAGTATATGTGTGTGCACCCATGCTTCAAGACGTCTATGGTGTAACAATTATTGGGTGCACTCATACGAGTGAAATTGGCGGTTCAAATCCCTCTTCCGATGGTCTTATTTTCGGCACGACTATATATATACACACACTAAAATTTCAAAAAAATATAATTTTAAACCTATAATTTCAAAAGGAATATAATTTTAAACCTATAATTTCAAAAGGAATATAATTATAAACCTATAATTTCAAAGGTGTAGCGGGTTCACAATAAGTGACTAAAGTTAAACGCATCAAATATAAATTATAGATCCACTAGTGCATCTATCATCTTGAAATCCTAAATCTGCCTCCGTGGATGCATGTCAGATCCTCAAAAGGTAATGCATTTTCGTAGGGTCCGATACAGGTGCGACAACATATTTAGAAAGGATGTGCAACATTTACTTTAAAAGGAAAATATACCTTTGGACAAGACGAATGTAGGATCTAGATTTTGTGTATCTGAAAATGAGTATGATCTTATTTGTCTTACATATATACAAGCTATTATTTTTTGACATGTATATATTACTGGAGCCGAAAGTAATTAGTGAGTTTAGTTAAACCCACAGAACTTGCCTTAGATCCGCCTTTGCTTTCTAAAAACAGACAAAAATAGAGATAGAGAAGGATAAGTTAAAGATAAATATACCTAAACAAAGAAATGCTGAATACCATCCTCCAGTTTTTTTGCTTCTAAAGACTTTAAGCTTGATGATAATTCTCTGCTTGATGCCATTTTTCACTCCAGCTGAATTCTTTTCATTTGTCTGTGCCAAAAAAAAAAAATAAGATGAAAAATATTAATAACTAGGTTAATGCAGTCTCTTTTTTTTTTCATGCCTTTAATATTGGTTCTTATTTTATTTTTAGTTTATAATGTAATTTGTTAATCTTCATATATATGAACGTGAGGAATGAAAAGCACGTGTTAAATTAAAAAAATCCCTTAAAAGTGTAATCATGAAAATGGAAAATCCCACCAGTATTTAAAAGGAGAAATTGGGACCTGCCATTTACTATGAGAAAAGTAAGATGGAGCTATTTAAAAGTGATAATTTGTACCTTCCAATTAAGTCCAATAATTCCACAAATAATATTCGCTCTAACCTAATTGCTCGGACTATACAGTCAAACTTCTCTATAACAGTCTTGTTTGTTCCGAATATTTTTGAATGTTATAGCGAAGTGCTGTTATAGAGAACATATATTGTAACATAACATAAAAATTGATTCCGAAAAAGCTTGATTTTTATAAAGAAGTGTTGTTATATAGGAATATGCTGTTATAGAGAGGTCTGACTGTATATTTAATATTATTATTTTATTTGTATTGAATCCTTAAAACTGTATCATTTTTAAAAATTCTAACATGATACGACGATATTTTTAAAGAATATGAGCAACATAAAGATTAGCAATATGAAAGTATTCACTAATGCAAAGAGAAAATAATATGAGTAAAAGCAGTCCTAACCTGTATTTGCATGGCGTTAGTTGACACAATTGTTGCCATTTGGGATAATCTCTGTAAAATTCAGATGCAAAACAAATTATATAATATAATTTAAATTACAAAATAACGTAAAGGGAGTAAAAAACCACAACAAGAAGTATCTTAATAATTAGGTTTGGTTTCTTTCACTTTCATTACACTATCAATGTATATGTGTACCTACGAACATTTAAACATTGTGTAAATATCGTGAATATTTTTGGCATTGGAATCGCTATTATGTCTATAATGTCAATATAAACAAGGCGGATGCTATCATAAGTCGTTGGTTTTTTCATGTAAAAGAAAAAAAATTAGATGTATATGGTACTGAGTATAAATTGGAGAAAAAACTCAAATTCATTTTTGGGAGAAGAAAACTTACTAGAAGTGCTTGATTGCAGAGAAATATTATGAATATTTGCCTTAGCAACTATATGCATGCAAGAGAAAGATTGATGAAAATTAATAGAAGAAATAGCTCAATATATAGAAATTAGAAAGTATAACCAAACGGTCGTTTTCAAAAAATATTTAGGACAAGTTTTCAGATTCATTGAAAGCCTCTAAAAGTGGATTTCATGACCTATGTGAAAATGATTCTTTTTCCTTATTTTTTTCCCCCTCATATCAATCAATTTGGTTATATCTGTTCAACAACATACTCAGTGCAATTTCACAAGTAGAGTTTGAGAAGGATAATCGAAACGAAACCGAGATGAAAAAGGAAACAGTAACAACAATCAGTGACAACAACAAGATAATGAGTTGATATGAAAATCGAAGCGAAAGAAATAATAGGTAGTAATAAAGATTTAAGTATATGAAAATACGAGATTAATACTAATACTATCGAATAGAAAAGAGATACACTCAACTACCTACTAACCTTCTACCCTAATTTTCGACCTTCATACCTTCGTATCAGGAGTCATTGGTTATGTCTTTTCGTGGCCCTTAATTTCTTTAATTTCATTATAGAAACAGTCTCTCACAGTTTTCAACATGAATCAAAATAGCATATGAAACTTATTAGTAGATGTTCAATTATGCCACCAACTCTCAAATCTAAGCAAGAGTAAAGTTTATTCAATTTTAATGATAAAAAAATAGGAAACAATTTGACATCTTTATTTATATTTTTCTACTTTAGGTGGTGATGTCAATCACGAAAATTTGTTACTATTTTTTTTCTTACTAATATTCATTAGATGTGACAAAGATAAGAGAAGAATCTTGTTTTGAAATATATAATAAAAGGATTTAAATTGTATACACAACCGAAAGAATTTTTACATTATAAGTGCGACACAATATTAATAAGACTATTAGAGATTCAAACCTTTTACGAAACTTGGTTGCTGAAAAATTCGTGTTAGTACTGGGTTCTGGTGAAGGCGAAGAACGTATATCGATAAGCTCAATCGTTAGAATTGATTGGTAAATCACTTGACTCTCAGGAATATCGACAATGCTAATGAAATTGTTAATAAAACTTTTTGTCATTTATGGTGAGAATAAAAAAAAAAAAAAGAAGGATGTTACTCTTAATCTTGCAAAAGGAAGACAAATCAAGAAACTCTCACACTTGAACGTTATTCAAACCTCTCATTATTTCACTAATCAAACAAATTAGTAATTAATATAAAGACGTGAACAAGAAATCCTATTTCTTGAAGATTATGGATAAAGAGAATTAAAGAAGTGGAGAGATTGATAATTAAGTGAATAATTAAGTGGTAAGAAGTGAAGTTTATCTTTAAATAAAGTTTTAAGAGGTAAATTCTAGAATTCTGTTGGAGCAACAAACTCCTAATAAAACTCTTTTTACTCTACTACTTCGGAAATACTTGGTTGACTACTAAAATTTGAATTTTTCTACCTATAACGGTGAAAACAAATCCAAAATATATATTTGACTAACTTGGTAATATTCAATAGAGAAAACATTAATATAAATCTAAAGTTGTAACCTAAATTGTTTAAGATTTGGTATTTGTAAATTTATTTAATTCGTGTTTAACTAGAATTTGTAGTTTGAATTATATAAGACTATGTTTTACAGTTTATAGTTAGAATAAGTTTCTTAATCTATATCTATATCTATATTATTATAAAAGTATGAATACAATGTCGGTTTACAAAAATAATCTTATAAAAAGCATAATTAGGGGTGTTCATAATAACCCGAAAAATCGAATCAAACTGAAAACCGAACCAAATCGATCAAAAAATCGATATATTTTGGGTTTGAAGGTTTTGGTTTTGAATTTTGAAAATCGATCAAATTTGATTAGGTTTTGGTTTTAATAAAAAATAACCGAAAAAATCGAACTAAACCGACTATAGAGTAGCTATTTAAATTTATTATTACACCTATATAAATGTATATTTTTATATAAAGTTTCTAAAATTTTATGGTACATATTAATCGTTTGTGTTTTAGTTTAGTCCTTTGCTATTATAATAATCTAATTCTTTACCTTTACATTCTAGTTTGATTGGTAGTTTTCTTTTGCTATATGAAAATTTTTATTTCATGTTAAAAATAATCGGTTTTTAATTGAGTACTTAAAGTATTCATCACTATTTGAATTATCATCAATATATCTTGGTAAATGATAGAATTCTCAAAGAGCAATTAGTTTGATAGTGTTAGGTTGAAAATGTAGTCGCCGGAATATGTGTTTGGTAGTGTATGTCTCATATTTAAGAAAAAATCGATAAATAACCGAAAAAATTGGAAAACCAATAAAAACCGAATCAATAAAAAACCGACGTAATTGGTTTGGTTTGGTTACAATATTTTAAGAATCGACTTACTTGGTTTGGTTTCTTTTTAGGAAAAAACTAATCCAAATCGAATTATGAACACCCCTAAGCATAATAACTCATAATAAAGAACATAACCGGAATTCTAGATATTAGTCTTATGACCCTATTAATTTTAAGACATAATACTACACGTTAGGAACCCTACATAATTACCTTTATGAATCCTATTAGTATAATTACTTTCCCATTGTCTAATTCATATAAAATTGAACAAGTAAATATTTTTAGTCATGTAATCCTTTTACTTTTAGGATATACTTCTTAAGAATTATTATTACTAATTTAATTTGAGAATCTATTATATTGTTCAAATCCATTTATAAAAAGGAGAGACTAATTATTATAAAATCATAAATATAATATTAATATACCAAAATATTTTTATATTATATTAAAACTATTTTTGTACTCAAATAATATTATTTTATTAATATTTTATGTAATATTAAAAAATACTCAATTATTAGACAACAATTAAGAAAATATTTAAGAATATAAATGTGTGAGAAAGAGAAAAAAATAATTGGCAAGAGTCGAAACCACTAATGATTCTACAGACATAAAGATCTAAAAGTGAAATGTCATATCAATCTTTTACTCTTTGAAAATAAAATTTATGGTGGATAAAATTATAATTAAGATTAAATATTCAAAACAAGATGAACTAATATTAAGATCTGAATCAACATAGAATAAATTGTTTTTATGTTAAAATTAAATAATTAAATCTTTTAATTAAGTATTTAGCAAGAGAATCCAAATCAATTATTTTTAAATTCATCACATGAGTAAAATTATTATTCAAGTTAAAAAAGATCTTGTGGTACATAGATTTATTCCATAAAAAGAGTGTTAGAACACAAAGTAAAAAGGTTAATATATGATTAAGAATCTGTCACGACCCAATTTCCCTCCGTTGGGTATCGTGATGGTACCTAGTCTTAGGGACTAGGTAAGCCTAGCTGTTACTGAATAACAACAATAAATAAAGGAACCAACAATCTTGATATAGAATCTCAACAGAATGTACAAACTTTCCCAAAACTGGTAGTACAAGTCATAAGCTCTACGAATTTTCTACAACTTCTAAGTACAACTGTTTGGAAATAGATACAACATTGTATGAATAATAAATACAAAGAAGGTGACTCCGACGCCTGCGAACGCAGCAACAGGTTACCTTGAGTCTCCTCGGCAATCATCCACACAGCTACTACAATATGAACCTGGATCTGCACACAAAAATATGCAGAAGTGTAGTATGAGCACATCACAGCGGTGCCCAGTAAGTATCAAGACTAACCTCGGTGGAGTAGTGACGAGGAGTAGTCAAGACCCCACTGGTCTATATAAGACCGAACGTTACATCTATATAAGACTTCACGGAATAATTTGTAACAATAACAATATAAAGCAACACAAAAATACCCAGAAAGATGGACAACAAAACAAGTCAAACCGAAAGGAAACACAATACAATAGAGAACATCAATAACTCAATTCTACATCGGTTTGTTCACATCGGGCCTTAGCCACTAAAATCCATAGACTGGTGGAAATCTTTAAACAACAGTTCATATGAAAAGCTTTTGAAAATAAAATCGTTTTAGTATGGAAGAGTTTCCTTTGAACATATATTTTCTCCAAAAGTAGATATAAGTATATTTAATAGGGAGAATTACGTAAAAGATAGTTTATTTCAAAATACGAAACTTCTCAAAGAATGTTTTCCCAATAAATGACTTCCAAATATCATTTTAGGCAAGACTAGTGCTTTTCAAATATATCTTCGATGAAAGTCATTCAAATATAATCATTTCAAAACCATTGCTTTATCGATAATACTTTTCAATAAAATCTCTTGATCAAAATCTCCTCAAGATTCATCCACCGGAACTCAGTCCATAACTCAGAAATTGCCATGCAGTACAGGAGGAATATCAAATCTTGCCAATAAATGCAGTAAGAGATCAGTAGGAATATCCAAATTTAGAACAACGGAATAAAATGTAAAGACAAGTGCACGACATCACCTCATCCTCACCAAAACAAGTGCACGACATCACCGTTCGTGTTTTACTCTCATCCTCACCAAAACAAGTGCACGACATCACCCTTCGTGCTTTTACTCTCGTCCTCACAATAATAAATAAAATGGGCACGGCATTATCCTTCGTGCTTAAATAAAATAAACATGGCACGATCATTATCCTTCGTGCTTAAATAAAATAAACATGGCACGACATTATCCTTCGTGCTTAAATAAAATAAACATGGCATGCCATCACCCTTCGTGCTTTACACTCTTCCTCAAAATGAAACAAATAAATACACGACATCACCCTTCGTGCTTTACACTCTTCCTCACAATGCAATAAATAAATACACGACATCACCATTCGTGCTTTACACTCTTCCTCACCCAAACAATATCAAGAACAATAATTTGGCAAGGAACATCAACAATATGAACCATAAATCACAACATCCCGGCAAGGGATTCAACAATACAAACAATATCATTAACAGTATAAACAATGATAGAAACCATAACATCCCGGCAAGGGAGTCAACAAGGCAAATAACATCATCAACAACAGAATAATAATTGAAACCACACGATCCCGGCAAGGGAAATAGCTATAACCAATCTTGCCTAAGCAATTTACTTTACGGAATAAAACTCAGCTTAAGCACGGGGCCAGTAATAGGCAACATCAAGGAATCATCAACCACATAAATATTTATCAACTAAACTCAAGTACCACACAAGGGAAAAATCATATGAATCACAATGTAAGACTCACGGGCATGCTCGATACCAACGAACGGATGTTCTAACTACACCTAAACAACTATATAGCTAGATAACACTAACATAGTCAATTTGACAGTTTTAGGGAGCAAATATGGCATGGAGATAGGAGCGGTAAAATATTCAGTTAAGTCAATTAAGATCAAATATCCAACGAAAGAATTCAAAAGCAAGTAATTCGAATCTAAGCAGGAAAGGATGAAATTAACAACCAAGGATTCAAATGTATCAATTACAACACATAAACAGGTAACAAAAGAACCTACGAATCCTAAAAGGCCAATCTAATTGCAAATAAGTACGAGTACACACTCGTCACCTCGCATCCTCGGACTACAATCAACAAGGAAGACTCAATCCTAAGGGTTAGTTTCGCCCACGCAAGGTTAGGCAAGATACTTACCTCAAAGACGACAATCTGGTACTCAAAAATAGACTTCTTGGGCGAAAAGACCTTTGGACGGTTCAAAATCAACTAAAACAACTTCAAAATACACATAAAACGTATAAGGAACTATTCCGAATAATAAACTTTCAATCTTTACAAAAGTATAAAAATCGACTCAAAAATCGACCCCCGGGCCCGCACCTCGGAACTCGACAAATTTTACAAATTCTGAATAACCATTCACCCACGAGCCCGAATATATAATTTGTTTTGAAATTCGAACCCAAAACAAGGTCAAATTCCCAAATATTCAAAAAGCCTTAACTCTACCCAAAACCCCAATTTCTGCCTTTGATTTCATGTTTTTTAGGCCTAAAATCTAATATATGTTGATGAGAAATGGTAGGAAACGAGTTAAAGATTATTTATCTAAGAGATTATGGTGAAGAAGTCTCCCAAGAATCGCGAAAGAGGAGTGGAGAAGAAGAAGTTTAAGAAAAAAGGGTTTAATCCCGTAATGAATTCTGTTTTTGACACTTAAAATCACTGGGCGAAAATACACAGTGCGTTCGCGGCCAAAGCTCCGCGTTCGCACAGGGTTAACAGGTGATGCCTATACGTTCGCGTGCTAAGTGTGTCACGACCCAAATTTCCCTCCGTTGGGTATCGTGATGGCACCTAGTCTTAGGGACTAAGTAATCCTAATAGTTACTGAATAACAACAATGATAAAAGAAGGCTAGCAGTCTCGATATAAAATCTCAACAGAATGTACAAACTTTTCCAAAATTAGTAGTACAAGTCATAAGCTATACGAATCTTCTACAACTTCTAAGTACATCTGTTTGGAAATAAATACAACAATATATGAATAATAAATACAAAGAAGGTGACTCCGACGCCTGCGAACGCAGTAGCAGGTTACCTTGAGTCTCCTCGGCAATCATCCACACAACTACTACAATATATACCTGGATCTGCACACAAAAATGTGCAGAAGTGTTGTATGAGCACACCACAACGGTGCCCAGTAAGTATCAAGACTAACCTCGGTGGAGTAGTGACGAGGACTAGTCAAGACACCACTGGTCTACTAAATAAATAACATGAATATAGAAATGACCGAACGTTACATCTATCTAAGTCTACTCGGAATAATTCACAACAATGATAATATAAAGCGGAAGGAAATTACATAAATCAATCACGAAACAACACAAAAATACACAGAAAGATGGACAGCAAAACAAGCCGCACCGAAAGGAAACACAATACAATAGAGAACACTGATAACTCAACTCCACGTCGGTTTGTTCACATCGGGCCTTAGCCATTAAAATCCATAACTGGTAGAAGTCTTTAAACAACAGTTCATATGAAGAACTTTTGCAAATAAAATCATTTTAGTATGGAAGAGTTTACTTTGAAAACATACTTTCTCCAAAAGTAGATATAAGTATAATTAATAGAGAGAATTACGTAAAACATAGTTTCTTTCAAACTACGAAGCTTTCCAAAGAGGCTTTCCCAATAAATGACTTCCAAATATCATTTTAGGCAAAACTAGTGCTTTTCAAATATACCTTCGATGTAAAAGTCATTCAAATATAATCATTTCAAAACCATTGCTTTTTGAATAATACTTTTCAGTAAAATTCCTTGATAAAAATCTCCTCAAGATTTATCCACCGGGACTCAGTCCTTAACTCAGAAATTTCTATGCAGTACAGGAGGAATATCAAATATTGCCAATAAATACAGTAAATGGAAAACAAGAATGACGGAAATAATAATGCATAAATACGGCACAGAATGTCTCTTCGTGCTAACATAACATAACATGGCACGGAATGTCCNTTTTCCCAATAAATGACTTCCAAATATCGTTTTAGGCAAAACTAGAGCTTTTCAAATATACCTTTGATGTAAAAGTCATTCAAATATAATCATGATAAAAATCTCCTCAAGATTTATCCACTGGAACTCAGTCCGTCAGTCAGAAATTTCCATGCAGTACAGGAGGAATATCAAATCTTGCCAATAAATGCAGTAAATAGCAAACAGGAACAACGAAAATAATAATGCATAAATACGGCACGGAATGTCCCTTCGTGCTAACATAACATAACATGGCACAGAATGTCCCCTCGTGATAACATAACATAAACATGGCACAGAATGTCCCCTCGTGCTAAATAACATAAACATGGCACGCAATTTTCCCTCGTGCTAATAACATAAACATGGCACGGAATGTCCGCTCGTGCTAAATAACATAAACATGGAACGGAATGTCCCCTCGTGCAAAATAACATAAACATGGCAGAAATGTTCCCTCGTGCTAAATAACATCATGGCACGGAATGTTCCCTCGTGCTAAATAATATAAACATGGCACGGAATGTTCCCTCGTGCTAAATATCATGAACATGGCACGACATTATCCTTCGTGCTTTACACTCTTCCTCACCCAAACAATATCAAGAACAACAATTTAGCAAGGAAAAACCAACAATATGACCCATAAATCACCACATCCCGGCAAGGAAGTCAACAATACAAACAACATCATTAACGCCATAACCAGTAATAGGAACCACAACATCCCGGCAAGGAAGTCAACAGTACAAACGATATCATTCACAACATAAACAGTAATAGGAACCATCACATCCCGGCAAGGGAGTCAACAATACAAACCATATCATTAACAACATAGACAGTAACGAAAACCATAACATCCCGGCAAGGGAAACAACTATAACCAATCTCACCTAACTAGTTTACTTCACGGAATAACACTCAGCTTAAAACAAAAGGCCCAATAATAGGCAACATCAAGGAAATATCAATAACATAAATGTCTAACAATTAGACCTAAGTGTCACTTAAAGGAATTGTTATATAAATCACAATGTAAGACTCACGGACATGCTTGACTCCAACGAATAAATGTTCCAACTACGACTAGACAACTATAAGGCTAGATGACACTAATTATAGTCAATTAGTCAAGCTAGGAAGAAAATATAGCATGATGATAAGAGAAGTAGAATTTTCAGTTTAGTCAAGTAAAGTCAAATAACCAATGAAGAATCCAAAAACAAGTAATTCTAATTTAAACAGGAAGAACTGAAATTAACAACCAAGGATTCAAGTGTAACAATTACAAATCATACACAAGTAATATAAGAATCTACGAATCCTAAAGGGCAATCTAATTTCAAATAAGTACGAGTACACACTCGTCACCTCGCATACTCGAACTACAATCAACAAGAAAGACTCAATCCTAAGGGGTAGTCCCCCCCCTCCACAAGGTTAGGCAAGATACTTACCTCAAAGACCACAACCCGGTACTCAAAAATAGACTTCTCTGGCAGAAAGACCTCCGGACGGCTTAGAATCAACTAAAACAACTTCAAAATACACATAAAACGTATAAGGAACGATTCCTAATAATAAAGTTTCAATCTTTACAAAATCATAAAAATCGACCCAAAAGTCGACCCCCGAGCCCACACCTCGGAACCCGATAAAATTTATAAATTCCGAACACCCGTTCAATTGTGAGTCCAACCATACTAATTTCATCAAATTTCGATAACATTTGGTCATTATCATGGATTTTCATTTTTGAAGTTTTCTTTCAAAACCCACAATTCCTTCAACCCAAAACACAAATTAAATGATAAAAATAAGAACTAATTCATGAAATATAATTAATTATAGTGGAAAAATACCATTCATGAAATATAATTAATTATAGTGGAAAAATACTTACCCATTCGATTTGTGTGAAAAACCCTCAAGGAATCGCCCAAAATCGAGTTCTAGAAGTCAAAATATGTTTAAAATGGTGATACCCCGATTTTGCAAACTTATATTCTGCCCAGAAGCTTTGAGAATCGCAATCGCGAGAATCGAGGCACGATCGCGTAGAAGGAAAATGAAGCTGGCTTAAAATGCTCTACGCGATCACGGAATAGCTTATGCGATCGCGTATAAGGAGTAGGTTGGCTTCTGCAATCGCAGACCAACTATTGCGATCGCAGTGAAGGAAATTACTGGGCGAGTCAGACACTCTATGCGATCGGGGATCCTTCTATGCGATCGCATAGAAGGAAACCAGATTACAGTTTTCAGCAATTTAAAATAGGGAAAATGAACCCAGAACCTATCCGAAACACACCCGAGGCCCCCGGGACTCCGTCTAAATGCACAAACAAGTCTTATAACCTAATACATACTCGCTCGAGGTTCCAAATCACATAAAATAACACTAAAACGACGAATCAAACTAAAAATCAATGAAATTCCTCAAAACTTCTTTAAACATCAAATTTTGCATTTAAGGTCCGAATCACGTCAAACAAAGTCCGTTTCATACCAAACTTCATAAATAACACATATAAACCATATCGAACATGTAAGGGGCTCCGAAACCAAGGTACGGGCCAAATACCACAGGTTTCACATAACATTTCATTTTTAAAAACCTTTATATTTTTCAGAAAATAATTTTTCTTTAAAAATTCAATTCTCGGACTTGGAACCTCGGAATTCGATTCCGGGCATATGCCCAAGTCTCATATTTTCCTACGGACCCTCCGGGACTGTCAAATCACGGGTCCAAGTCCGTTTACCAAAAACATTGACCGAAGTCAACTTTATTCAAATTTCTCCGTTTACTAAAAACATTGACCGAAGTCAACTTTATTCAAATTTTTAACACAAAAATTATCATTTTTATCAGTTTTTTACATAAATTCTTCTCAGCTACACGTCCGGGATGCGCACGCAAATTGAGATAAGATAGAAGGAGGTTTTCACGACCTCAAAAATTAGCTAGAAATATATGGGATGACCTTTTGGGTCATCACAGAATCAAAATGCTATACAAGTGTCTGAGGAAGCACAATCAAACCTAAATCCTAAACAAGAATGCTTTCAAGACTATAGAGTCGGCTCTGCTATAACGAGATTATTCTTTGTAGATTCCTCCAGCAGAATCGAAATAATATTTCTATGTCATGTATTACTTGCAAATATCATATCAAAAAGCATGACATTGTTAGCAATAATAGCAAGAGGTACCAACAATAATTTTATTGTGAAGTCACCCACTTTAGATTTGATATACCTCTTCAAACAATTTAAATAAATATCACAAATATATCAAAGCAGAGCAATAGTGCTAAATTTATAAGGAAAGAAAAATTAATAATATGGGATGAAGCAATTATGACTAACTGTCAAATGGAGTTCTAGAGATATATTGGATATTAATGAATTGTTTGGTGAAGAATTAATTATTTAGGAGATAATTTATGTCAAGTACTACCATTAATTCCAAAATCGATAAAAGCATAGACTGTAAAAACTAGCTTGCCAAAGTTATACTTCTGGCCTAAATGAAAAAGATTCAACTGACAAGAAATATAAAGTAAGAATAGATCCAGTATTCAGTGTCTTCTTGCTTCGTGTCTGAAATGAATAAAAGCATCTAATAAAAGATGATTTTTTTTTTCATGAACACTCGGTAATCAATCCCTGGTAATATTATGGATCTAATAAGAGAAATATTTATATCATTAGATTAAAACGCAATTTGTGCAAATCACATGATAGAATTAAAAGGACATTTTAGCTAGCAGAAATGAATATGTTGATCAACTAAATATAGGTTGATTGCAAAATTTTATAGCAAAATAAAATATTTTTCTGTTTTTGACTCAGCAGAAAATTATACCAATAATTACAATAAAGAATAATACTTAAATACATTAATACCAAACGGCCTTCTACCATACTTGTTTGTTGTCAAGTTTATTATTTCTTACCAATGTTAGTGCTACCGTATCTATAATAAACTAAGTTGATATTCCATAAGTTGAATTTGAACAAACAATATGACCGTCATGCTACTGAAAAACTTAAATACGCCGAATAGCTTATATAATAGCACACGGATGGTATATACAAGTTTTGACAATAACGTTATATATGCAAAAATTATGATACTGGTCAATGTGCTTTTAAGTATATTCTTATCTCTGAATTCAACTTTCATCTTTCGAAACTAAGGAATATCCTTTTAAATTTACGTGAAAATAATTTTTAGTATGTTTATGTTTTGCAAATATAATAACACAAAGCACAAGAACAAACATCCCAAATATTGGACTATATTTAGCGCAATATATTATCTTGCACGAACAACTGTATGTTGCACTTTCAAGAGAGATATTAAGATCGACACCAAGAGTTCTGGTTAAGGCAGAGCAACCAAAACATTAGGAGGAAACATACACAAAAAAATATTGTCCACAAAGAAGTGTTCGTTAAGATACCATCATCTTAAATACTTTCAGATTATAATACATAATTATCTAACTAACATGATAAAATCGATCATTTGTGTAAGTTTTGATGATTTTTCTTTCATTTTAAATTCATGTATTATGCTAATATAATAATTTTTTCGATATTTAGATGATTATTGTATTATTATACATAAGATCTCTCTTATTAATTAAATTTTTTTATTCCTTCATATAAACAAATGTTTAAATCATCACATGCTATTATTAACGTGCAATGCACATTGATAGACACTAGTTACTATTATAAATATGGATCTGGAGAATTGTGAGTAGGGGTAGGCGTGCGTGCAGTTCAGATTGTATATGAGAATTTCGATTTGGATTTTTGGTTTTGAGATTGAAAAAATGACAATCCAAATACAATCTAAATAAGTTCGGATTAGATCGGATATTTTAAGTTCAGTTTCGGATTAATTGGTTTGGATATTATGGATTTTCGATTTTGAGCGTATAAGTTGAGATGTTTTTACTTTTTACAAAAATGAATATCCAAATGAAGTACTCATGTTAAATTGCCTGAAAAGTTCCTCATTCTTGCCGCAATCATCCAAAGAAAGTATTCAAGTAATGAAATTATTATAAAAAAAATACAACAGAAACATTAATACGACCGATAAGAAGTAGCAATTCAAATAGAAAAAATTCTGACAATAACTTAGTAATTAATATTTAATATATGAGATAATATCTAATGAGTATAGTATTGAACTTATTATTGTTGGCGTATGGATAATGGACTAAATATAAAGTATAAAATTTCGGATTTTCTTATATCCAAAAATCTGAAATTCCAAATCCAATATCCAATCCGAAATTCAAAATTCTTAAAAATTAGATTCAAATTTCAATCCGTAATTCGAAAATCCAAACCAAAAATACGAAAAAATTCAGATTTCAAAATGGAAAAAGAAAACTGCCTAATTTAGACGCTAATTTTACTAGACAGTCCTAGATAAATCAATCTACCTATATTAAGTCAACTATTCTTTCTTTTACATGCATGTGTCAAAAGATTATGTATCTAATCTTATATATATTGACTAATATATAAGTGGAACACGATTTCAGCTAATTATACTAAAATATAATTAAGGTCGTTTGAAATTAAAAAATGTGATAAGGACAAGTCCCTATTATACTGTGGAAATTCGATGACTTATCAAATCATTCTTACGATAAGGCTGATATTAATTAAGTTGTTCCCCACTCATACTAACTCAATTCCCGTGCACTATTTATCGGGAAAACTGTCTTCCACTTTTTATCTTCCTATTTTTTTTTTTTCCATTCGGTTGTAGGTACTCATATTAGGATTCCGACCAATTCAAATTCTCCCAGTAATGTGACACCCTAGACGAATCCATATTGAAAAATACGGGAGAGATAATATGTATATAAATAAATATGTCTTAGACTTTAGTTACGCGTTTTAAAGTCGTGCGTGTCTAGGCCTAAAGTGGACAGTATCACTAGTGAATTGGGCTATTACATATGATATCAGAGCCACTCAACGAGCCCTACGGGGGAGGGGAGGTGTATAGTATGCGACACCGTAGGTGAATCCTACATCGACAAATCACGGGAGAGATGCTGAGTATATATATAGACGGGTCTTGGACACTATTGACGCATTTTAAAGCCATGCAGATCTAGGCCTAAAACGGACAATATCACTAGTGTGCTGGGTTGTTACAAGTACAACAACAACAACAA
>ML433297.1:32500-68963 GCA_005239525.1 Nicotiana knightiana
TTCGGAAAAAAAATGAAATTTTTTTGTGGCCAAACGGGCCCTTAATTTGTCCTTTTATTTTCTTTTGGATTAAACATATACGTAATTAATCTAGATATAAGCACTTAAATATTAACAATTATTAGGACAAAGATGACATTAACTGTTATTATCTCCTCCGAGCAGGTAATATTTTGTAGTTTTTTAAAAAAAAAAAAAAATCAAAATAAGACACACCCAATTATGAGTTGTTGAAGGTAGCATCTATTTGGTTTTTTCATGTGGAAAATGAGTGTAAATGAATGGTGCCAAGAACATGTCATAATCAAATTCTTGGTGACATTATATTATTCCTCCCCTTTGCTTCTTTCACTATTTACCTTCCGGTGCGCCGACGGTTCCAGAATTTAAACTTAATTTGACATGCAAGATTTTAAATATTGAATTTATTGTATTTTAAAAATTATGGTTTCAAATCTAAGATTATTGAATATTTAGTGGATTTTCAGATAAACCATTAAAGAAAAAAAAATTCTTTTATTCTAATTTTTTTTCACTTTTTTCGGAATCAATATTTGGTCATAAAAATATAATTTTTACTTGAAGTTGAATTTCGAAATTTTAAAAAGTTTCAAAAAGCTGTTTTTTAAAATTTTCACTTCAAAGCACTCACAAAAATTTAAAAATAGCTCTAAATTGTATTCATGTCCAACACACAACACTAATTTTCAAATACTATTTTTAACTTGAAGTTTTTTCATTTTTTCCCCCGAAATTTAAAGTTTTTATGTCCAAACGCTACTAAAAATACTGGGTTCGGATGAACTTATTGAATTAGTGTTGCATCATTCCCGTACGCCATCAGGAAAGTTTATACCTCATTATGGAATTAAGAATTTATTTCAGCCGCCAGGAAAAAATAGGTTGGTGTACAGTGATAAAACTTGTCCATACATTCAACTAGCCAATTGCTCAAGAATTGTTATGAATATTCATCCACATATATCATTTTGTACTATAGTTTACAAACAGAAAAAATAGAAGTGGGTAACACTATGCAAAACTTGTGTATTTTGAGGCTCTCAATTGGGGCAAGTGTACACGGTCATTCTCAGGGATGTTATTTAAAGATTAGTCAGTACTTATTTTGTCCTAAAATTTTAAAATAAAAATCTTCACTTCAGGATAATTCATGATATGTTTTCTTGAAAATTTGAACTAAAAACGAAAACTTATGATACACTGATTAATTTCTAAATAGTAGCCATTTAAAGTGACTACCTGATGTCATTTCATTTCGACCTTTGTCGTTGTCACCTATGTACTAGCTTTTCATCAAAGACAAAGTTTTTCCTCCTCCATGAGTAGTGATAAATAAGATATGATGACAAATTGATAATGTTGTAGTTGTTATTGATCGAAAAGAAAATCAAAATGAAACTCAATCTTTTTATTTTTTGTGTAATTATTCGGGAACTGAAAAAATTTAAATTTTATTAAAAAAATTTCATCACTTCCCGAGGTTTGTGGGTTCAACCAAACTCAATACTTAATTAAAGGTTGAATCCAGTATTTTAAAAGACTTTCTTAGGATTCGACTCGGAACTCGCTCCAAGGTGGGATACTACGCTCATGTGTGGGCTTAGTTTTGAAGCCTAATATACTTAAATTATATTCGGCCATTGCATATCCAACATTTAAGATGGTTATAAATATCCCCATTACAGCCGTATTCTTCTTTAGAAATTTGAAATGCCTCTCTCTCGTTTTATTTATTTTTGGTTATAAATATAACATGTTTCTTGTTCTCCCTAACGACTCTATAATCTTGATTAACAGAAGACAAAATTTAAAGTGGCCTAAAAATAAAGCCACGCAGTGCAAATAATTCAAATGCCACTAATTTAATGGAAGAATTAACCTAAATAATCGTTCATGTGTGTGTATAATCTATGTATACTGGCTTGAAAAATAAGGGGATCTTTACCCAAATAGCCGCCCATATTAATTATTTACTTTTTCTAGCCATATACATAAATTATACATTGGTTATACATATGTAATCCATAAATTATGCATATATTATACATTCACCGACTATTTTTAGTTTACGTGGTAGGGTTAGCGGCTATTTAGGTTAATTCTTTAAAAATGAGATAATGAATCAGAACAACTATTTGTATGAAGAATATACTCTCTGAAATGGGTTGGACATTGAGGATCGACTAATTCCATATCTGCATCAATCAAAAGGCCCATTTCTCCACCAATCAAAAGGCCCAATTTCTTATTACCGGTGCACCCTTTCACAACTATTCAGAGGAACGAACAATTCCCAATCTCGTTCTCGTTCACTCACAGAACCGTTTAGGAACAAATCCCAATCTCAAGTGATGCATCGTTGCTACTTTGTAATTTGTCTAATTTGCAAATTAATCTTACTAATTTGTCTATTCATTTGCAGGATGATGCTATTGGAAAGATTCATCTCATTTGTCAAATATGTTATGAAAACCTATGATGAAACCCTTGGCCAAGCTGATCGCTGGGCCAACAAAGAGAAAGCCACATAACAGTTTGTATCAGCACTGTATAATCTATATTATCTATATAATGGAGGGGCAAAGAGTGCTGATGTGGAACTTCTCAAATGATAAAAGTTAATATTGCACATAAAAATTTACATTTTTAAATTAAAGTTTGATGGACAATTATGATGTGTGAAACTTAAATGATTCACCGCTTAAAATGTACTAAAATGTTGGAATTTGGTCTCTCATGATAGTGGAACTCAAATCCTAACAAAACATTGCTGCTGACTTCAGTTTTTCCATCTAAACCTCTTCTCAGGTACATCTCTCTCTCTCTCTCTCTCAAGATCCAATTTTTTATCAGTGTTTAGTGATTATAAAACTTGTGTTGACTAATTTGGTTGAATTTCTTCGTGGGTGTCTTCAAAATTCAATTGTTATCATCTTTAAAGCTTGTGGTGACTAATATAATTGAATTTTATTCTGGGTATTTTCAAGATTCAATTTTTATCTATTTCTTTAAGTTGTTTGAATTTTCTAATATTTGTGTTTGTTCAGAGTGTATCATCTGGTGATGAACTTAATTTCTTCATCTGGTAACATGAACCCTATTAAGGATAACATACAAAAGCTGATATAGTGCGCATTTGGTTGGTTGTGTTAAAATACAACTTTATAGGATTGACTATTAAAGAACATGAGTCTTTCTGCTAGTCCCGCTCTATGAGGATGCTCGCCTATCCAAAATGGCAAAGTGAAATAGGGAGCACTTAATATTAATTAGCATTTCAGCCATTTGTCTATGAAGGAAACCTATTTTCAGTTTAGTTTATTAGTTAATATCCTTCTGTTTTGCATTTTTATTCCCAGATTGCTCAAGCATTGAATTCATCCTCTTGTTCGAAGAGCTGGTGTAACGACCCGACTGGTCGTTTTGAGAATTTAAGCTTCGTTCGGTGGCATAAGGTCTTGAACAACTTCACATTGTGTATATCGACCTGCGTACATGGTTGGATTCAGTTACCAGGTGATTCGTAGTCGAATTGGAAGAAGGATTTTTTGTTTTGGAAGCCTAAGTGGTGAGTTTTGACCGGAATTTGACTTTTTTTGTGTAAACGACTCCCGGACAAATTTTGGATGACGTCAGCAGCTTCATATGGCGATTTTTGGCTTAGGAGCGTGTCCGAAATGCGTTTTGGAGATTCGTAGCAGATTTAGGCTTGAATTGGCGAAACTAGAATTTGGCGGTTCCGGTCGGCAGTGGAAAATATGATACCGGGGCCGGAATGAAATTTCGGAAGTTGAAACAGGTTCGTAGCATCATTTGTGACGTGTGTGCAAAATTTCAGGTAATTCGAACGTGATTTGGTTGGTTTCGGCATCGTTGGCGATTTTTGGAAGTTTAGAAATCCTTAGGCTTGAATTCGGGGTTAATTCGGTGTTTTGGTGTCGTTTTGGGTGTTTCGGAGGTTTGACTAAGTTTGTGTATTGATATGTGTCCTATTGGTGTAATTGGTTGAGGTCCCGAGGGGCTCGGGATGATTTTAGATGGTTAACGGGAAGTTTGAAGTTGGAAAATGCAGTCGGTGCTGCTGTTCTGGTGTGGCCGCACCTGCGGATTGGGAACCGCAGGTGCGAAATAGGAGCGCAGGTGCGCAGAGTTTCTGTAGGTGCAGTTTGGTCCCCGAATGCGACCGCAGGTGCGAAGGCTGGAATTTAATGAAAAATCGCAGAAGCGGATATTTTTTCGCAAATACGGAGATCGCAGGTGCGGCTAAGTGGTCGCAGGTGCGGATTTTCCTGGGCAAATTCTTATAAACAAGGGTTAGCCATTTTTTTTTTCACATTTTGAGTTTTGGACTTCGGATTTGAGAGTGATTTTCGGGGGTTTTCAAGCTAATCGAGTGGGTAAGTGTTCTTCACCTAGAATTATATATATTTCATGATTTTATCTTTGTTTTTGTCATTTAAATTGTGTTTTGACTTGAGGAGAATGTTGGTTTTTGAAGAAATTTTCTAAAATGAAAAATCATGATTTGAGGGACGAAATGGTATCGGAATTTGGTATGATTGAACTTTTATTGGAATGGGTGTTCGGGTTTTGTAAAAATTGTCGGGTTCCGAGGTGCGGGCCCGGGGGCCGAATTTTGTATTTAGTTAAAGATTTAGACTTTGTTATCCGTAATAGTAACTTATAAGTTTTATGTGTGCTTTGAAGTTGATCTAGTTGGATTTGATCCGTCCGGAGGCCTTTTCACTCGAGAAGTCCATTTTAGAGTACCGAGTTGTCGTCTTTGAGGTAAGTATCTTGCCTAACCTTGTGTGGGGGAACTACCCCTTAGGATTTAAGTCTTCTATGTTGGTTGTAGTCTGTGTACGCGAGGTGACGAGTGCGTGCTCGGACTTATTTGTGGGAAGTTTCCCTTTTAGGGTCCTTAGGTCCTTATATTCACCATATATGAAGTTGTTCTTGATATGTTTGAGTCCTAATTGCTAGTTTCACCTCTACACGCTTTTGATTAGAGATAATTGCTTTAGGATTCACCCTTACTGTCTATTTAACCCTGATTTGACTTAACTGAAGATTTTTCCTCCTCTATCGTCATGCTATATTTTTATAACTGCTTATCTTTAATTGAAATTATTATTACCTCGTCCTATAATTGTTTAGTCTTAATTGGAGTTATGATTATATTTCGCTGCTTATCCTTACTTGAATTGTTGAATATTCTCATAATTGCTCAACCTCAAAAGGAGTTTAGATAACCTATATCTTAGTTGACTTGCCATTTTTTGGAACTATTTGACTCGTGTTGGCTTCTTATTGTTGACTTGAATATTGTCTACGATTTGTTTTGTTTTCCCTTGTTAAGCTGTTCTCCTTGTGCCTAACATTCTTTACTATGGTTATTCCTTGCGAATGAGTTCTACCGTTATTGTGATTTAAGTTCTTGGGTTGATTTGCTCGTCGTACTTTGCATTTCTGTCATTGTTTCTTTTGTACTTGTTGTGGTGATGTATGAGGTTTTTGTCGTGTTATAGTTGTTATCTCTATTGTTTGCGTTGCATAGTTAAATTGGGACTACGGATGTATTCCGGGAGATCCCCTGTCTTTTATATTTATTTTGGGACTATGAATGTATTATGGGAGATCCCCGGCACTGCATATTTAAATTGGGACTACTGACGTATTCCGGGAGATTCCCCTGTCTTGCATATTTACTTTGGGACTACAGACATATTTCGGGAGATCCCCAGCATTGCATATTTATTTTGGGACTACAGACGTATTCCGGGAGATCCCCATGTACTGCATAATTGATTCAGGACTACGGGACTATATCCCGGTAGATTTTCCTGTTGATATATCTGTGTTCGGAGCTGCTAATCTTATGTGCTTAGGTGTCACGAGGAGACCTATACTCGCAGGTTATTTACTTGAAAAGTTGTATTTGAAAGGCATTATCTTGAAGAAACTATGTTTGGAGAATATTTATTTAAAAAGTATATTTGAAAAGTATTTATCTTGAAGAAACTTTATTTGAAGGATATTTATTTGAAAAGTATATTTGAAAAGTATTTACCTTGAAAAAACTATGTTCGAAGAATATTTATTTGGAAAGTTTATATTCGAAAAGTAACTATCTTGAAAGAACTATGTTTGAAGGATAATTATTTGAAAAGTTTATATTCCAAGGAAGTATATTTCAAAAGAATTTCCTATTGGAAAAGATTATATTCTAAAGATTTCAATATAAAAACGTACGGGTGAAAGTTTACACTTCAAGGATTTGACTAATTTTATCGGAGTGGTTGGCTAAGGCCTGATGTGGAAACTATTGCAGTGCTGAGTTACTACTTCCCTACTGTATTTTGATTTTTGGATTTGGGCTGTGTTCCCGTCCATCCTTCTGTATCTTATTATGATGTTCCGCTATTACTTGCTGTTTTCCTTCCTTACTGTAGTTGTTATATTGTTAGCCATATCGTGTAGTCATTAGAGAGATGTCATGTTCTGTCATTCCTATACTTATGCTTGTTCAGTTTATTAGACCAGTGAGTGTCTTGACTAGTCCTCGTCACTACTTCACCGAGGTTAGTCTTGATATTTACTGGACACCGTTGTGGTGTGCTCATACTGCACTCTGCACATTTTTGTACAGGTCTAGGTATTGAACGTTAGTAGTTGTGCGGATCCTTGCTGAGGAGACTCAAGATAAACCTGCCGCTGCGTTCGCAGGTTTCAGAGTCACCTTCTTACTTTGTATTCAACTGTTTCTACTCATTTCCAAACAGTTATGTTTAGAAGTTGTAGCAAACTCTGTAGAGTTTATGACTTGTACTACCGTATTGGGAATATGTTTATAGTATAAAGAATTCATTTCAGAAAATATTAGATGTTATTTATTAGTGTTGTTATTCTGTAAATGTTAAGCTTACCTAGTCCTTAAGACTAGCTGCCATCACGATACCCAACAGAGGGGAAATTAGGTCGTGACAGCTGGATTATGGGGATCGGTTCGGACTCTAGCTCGTGGATATGAGATTTTGATGGGATTGCTTCTGTTCTTTTCTGGCATGGTTTCCATTTATGTCCGAGTTCCAAACTCGTATTTTGTTCAACCAAGCATACAGTAGAGGTCTTCAGACTTCTCGTATTCTAGGCGGTCCTCTAGGAACAAGGATTAGAATTACAGGCATGAATCGCTACATTAACATTAATCCTTCAATATGGTCATTGTTCATTCCCATTGTAAGCTGGCTTTGTGATTATGTGGCGTTAATGACAGCACTTTTTGACAATCCAAATTCCATTTTGTATATACTTGTATAGCAAATTCCTATTGAAATGAATGTCTAAACATCATTACCTTCAATTGCATGGAGAGAGCTGTTCAAAGTTCAAACTGACCAATCTGTAAGCAGTCTTAAGGACTATATAGGTGACATATGATAAATGGGGATTTTGACTACTTATTTGCACCTTTTGACTTTCGTTTTAGTTAAAAAATGTTTACAAATATTTCCGAAAACTGATGAAATATGCTTACTTGCAACAATATTGGAAAATGAGCCATTATGATGACAATCAACTCAAGAAGGAGTGCTTTTGAACAAGGACAAAATCAAGCAAAAATGCTAAAGTGCATACCACAGAATTTTGTCTGCGGTCACAGAACATGAAGAATATTTGATAGGGCTACAATGTAAAGTGCAGACCGCACAATAATTGTGCGGTCCCAGAAGTCAAGGTTCAGAGAGTTGGAAATGTGAGACCATCAATAAGTGCGGACCGCACTATAATTGTGCGGCCGCACCCAGAATTGTGCGGTCCGCACAAAAATCTGTGGCCACACCCAAAATTATACAGAATGCAAATCTTCAACGAAGGACCATGGTACAAGGTAAAGAGTGCGGACCGCACACAAAATTGTGCGGCCGCACTCAGCTGCAAATTTTTCCCTAATTTGGTCAATCTATAAATAGGCCTTCCTGACACTGTTCAAAATATTACGCACGCTGAACACTTGACACCAAAGCAAGCACAGTGCACAAAAACTGATTCAAACATCACACTCAGTTCATCATCCTAGATTCTCTCTTGCATCCTTCATCACTGGTATGTTCAATTCATGTTTAGATTTTTTAAATTTTCTTAGTTTTTGTTCTTAATTAGTATAGTTATTTTTAAGCCTAAATGTCAGATGATTCATCATGTGTGCTTAAATTTGTGTGGGTAACATCATATATGCTCATTGGTGGGTGGGTAAACTATGTACCATGCCTATAATACAAATACCATGTTCAAATTGTTCTAAAATTGATAAAACCTAAATTCCCTGTCGTGGGATTTTCAATTGTGCGGTGTACAGAAATAGAACTGCGGCCGCAGAAAAATGTGTGCGGTCGTAGATCAAAACTTCGGAGAATTGGTAATTCTGGGCCTTGAATTGTGCGACCGCACTCATAATTGTGCGGATCGCACTTCAATTGTACGACCGTACTTTAAAATTGTGTGGTCCGCACAAGGCATTCTATGACCTCACTCAGAATTGTGCGGACCGCACTTTCCCTTTTTGCACATTGTTTTGTCTGTAACTTTTTATAGCTTGTTTCTGAACTTTAACTGACTCAATGTAACGACCCGGCCGGTCGTTTTGAGAGTAAGAGCCCCGATCCCCTAATAAGTGCTTTCTCCATATTTGTTTACGTTTTTTGGATTTTCGGGAGTGTTTGGTTGTGGAATTCGGAGAGTATTGGGATACTTAGTCTCTAGATGTGAGTTTAAGACTTAGAATTTGGACCGCTGTCGGAACAATGTGAAGACGGATCCGGAATGGAATTCTGCCAACTCCGTTAGCTCCGTTGAGTTTTGGGCTTAGGAGCGCGTCCGGAATGTGTTTTGGAGCTCTGTAGTGGATTTAGGCTTGAATTGACGAAAGTTGGATTTTCGGCGATTTTGACTCGTAGTGAAAATTTTGATATCGAGCTCGGAATGGAATTCTGGAAGTGGATTTAAGTTCATAGTGTCATTTGTGACATGTGCGTAAAATTTGAGGTCATTCGGACTAGGTTTGATGCGTTTTGGCGTCATTTGTAGAATTTGGTAAACCCAAAGTTCTTAGGCTTGAATCCGTGCTTAATCCATGTTTTTGATGTTATTCGATGTGGTTTGAAGGCTCGACTAAGTTTGAATGATGTTTTAGGAATGGTTGGTATGTTTGGTTGAGATCCCGGAGGCCTCGGGTGAGTTTCAGATGCTTAACGGATTAGTTTGGGACTTAGGCAAGTTGCTGAAGTTGCTGCACCTGTTGTTTTCGCACCTGCAGATATTGGACCGCAGGTGCAGTGCAACAGAAACGAAAATGGACCTATGCAGTAGGGACCGCAGGTGTGGCTGGGGACCTCAGGTGCGGAACCGTAGACGCGGCCCTAGCCCGGATAAGTGACCTTCGCACCTGCGATGATTTTTCCGCAGGTGCAGCCCCATGAGTGCAGATGCGGATATCGCTGGTAAGAAAAGAGGATTTCGAGGGTTTGAAATTTCATAACAAAAAATTTGATTTATAGCTCGGCGGGAGACGATTTCTCGAGGGATTTTGAGGGAGAACTATTGGGTAACTAATTCTAACTCTATTTTGATCATATTACATTAATCTATTGTTGTTTTCCTCGTCTAATTAAGGAATTTGAGGGTAGAAGTTTGGAAATGGAGGAAAAGGTTCCCCAATTGAAAAATATGAGGTTTGAATGGGAATTAGACGTCAGATTTGGATGATTTTTGTTCGAGTGAACTCGTGAGTGAATGAGTATTCATAGTTTGTGATTTTTACCCGATTCTGATACGTGGGCCCGGGGAGACTTTTTGGGCATTCTTCCTATTGTCATTCCTTAGCTTCGAATTCATTAGCTAAACTAGTTACTTGTAGTATTATTTACATTATGCAATTGATTTGATTAGATTTGGACCATTCTGAGTTGGATACTCGTGGCAAGAGTGTGATACTGAGTTGACTTGAGCGGTTCGAGGTAAGTGGCTTGCCTAATCTTGTGTTGGGGAACTATGTATTAGTAAAAAATAGACTTCACACGTGTAATATTTCTGATGACAGGGCAATTTACGTGGATCAATGGAAACATGACAGCTGGTCAGAAGTTTAGAAAGAAGTACGAGAGAAAGAGGAACGGAATAGCATACACACGAGATAATTAGATGCGGGAGTTCCAGTCTAATTGAGGAGTTGAAGAGACACGGTCAGAATGAACCAAGGCAGAATAAGGGGCAGATTCAAAGATCTTCAATCAATGAGCTAAACGTTACATAATCTTCACGCAACAGTTACGCTTACCAATTGTAACGTTAAATTAATGATATTATTAGTCATTAATGCTCAATCATTAAGAAGAGTAGACATTATATTAAGAAATTCACTATAAAAGGGAGTAAAATCTCACTTGTATAGACACGTTCGAACCACTACTGAAATATACTTACTTTTATGTGATCTTATTGCTTTCTTATTTACAAGTCTAATTCTTATTATGCGGTTATCAGAAGCCCGAGTACTTCTTAAAATAACTTTGACTAAGAATCTAATTCTTTGGATAAACGAATTGGTTCCGTTGCCGGGACTCTGATAATCTTTGTTTTTTCTCGAATAACCTTTATCGAATCATGTCGTACCAATGACAACAACCAACAAACAACTGGAACCACAGTTCCATCGCCTCAGGGATCCCCACGGGGTTCAAGGGACAACTCCCCAGAAAGATCTACAACTCACAACAATGATCAAATTGGAAACAAGCAAACATGAGAACAAGACCCTGTGAAGAAGATGGTTGGTAAATATGTGAGTGAAGCTCTTCAAGATTTCATGAGGGGGCTACCAACTGTGTCACCTACACCTCCTCCAAACAACACCACGACTGTAGAAAATCCACAATCTGGACTAGCAAATTCAGGAAGTAGAGGCACTCTAAATGAATCACTTGAAGGAAGACCAGGTATGTCTAATAATTCAGATTTACAATCTTTAATACTAACCTTGCAGAAACAGGTGAAGGAACAAAATGATCGCATCAAGCAAATTCCTGGAGTATCACCTGTCATCAAGGGAATTGATATTGATAAATACTCTCAACAACCCTGGAATCCAAGCGCAGCACATTTGCCGATTCCCAAGAAATTCAAAATGCCTGACATACCAAAGTACGATGGGACAACTGATCCACGTGATCATGTTACTGCTTTCACCACAGAAGTAAAACGCAACGACCTAACTAAGCAATAAATTGAATCCGTGTTGGTCAAAAATTTTGGAGAGACACTCACCAAAGGAGCGTTAACATGGTATTCTCTCTTGCCCGAAAATTTTGTTGATTCTTTTCCCGAGCTTGCAGATTTGTTTATAAAAGCACATTCCGGTGCACAAAAAGTGGAAAAGAGAATGGAAGACATATTCAAAATAAAACAGGGAGATACGGAGTTGCTTCGTGAATTCATAGACAGGTTTCAACGTGAAAGGATGCTTCTACCAAGAGTGCCTGACAATTGGGCAGCTATGGCTTTTGCAAGTAATTTGAATGATAAAAGCTCTGAAGCCACGAGGAGACTCAAAGAAATCTTGAGAGAGTTCCCAGCTACGACATGGAATGATGTTTATAACATGTACAACACCAAATTACAAATTGAAGAAGATACTATTGCCCAATTAAAAGCAGAAGACAGGATGAGTTCTAGACGCTCCAAATCAGAAAGGAGAACTGGCAAAAACAGGTACGATCAGTACATGGGAACTTCGGGATGAGAGGCTCGTTCCAAATATGAAAACCCACGGTCTGATCACAGTCCGTCAAATAGAGATTCGAGCTCATCATCATCAAGATCCAGAAAGGACCAAGATGAGCGAAATAGAGGTAATACAAGAATTGGAGATTACAATTTCAATGTAAGTACTTCCGAATTAATTACAGTATTAAGAAATATGGATGATAAAGTTCGACGGCCCAAAGAAATGAGATCAAATCCAAACAGAAGGAACCCAGACTTCTGGTGTGAATTTCACAATGATCATGGGCGAAAAACATCAAACTGCAGGTTATTGCAAGGTGAGGTAGAACACTTATTAAAACAAGGTTATCTAACAGAACTGTTTAGTGAAAAAAGTAAACAAGCATATATGAAGAATAGGCAGGAGCCCCCAAAACCACCATCTCCGAAGAGAACTGTAAATGTGATAAATGGAGGAGAGGAGGTAAATGACGTAACTTATACTTCAGCAAGAAGGATGACCAATTTCACAGTGACCCACGGGAAACAGACTTTTGAGACTTTGGAGGCTGACAACATCTCATTAGATGACTCAGATGCTGATGGGTTACTGCTTCCACATAACAACATACTGGTAATATCTCTACTTATACATGACACTAACGTGAAAAGAGTATTGATTGATCCTGGTAGCTCGGTCAATATCATTTTGCCGAGGGTTGTGGAAGAGATGTTAATGGGGGACCATGTAATTCCAAAAGCACGTTCCTTGTCCGGATTCGACAACTCTATTGTCATAACAAAAAGAGAAATTGAGCTTAATAACTATACGGAATGCGTCGTCAAGGAAATGAAATTTCAAGTTATAGATACAGATATGGCTTATAATGTAATCATGGGGAGACCATGGATTCATGACATGGATGCAATGCCATCTACTCTGCATCAGGTAATCAAATTCCCGTCCAAATGGGGAATCCAGCATATTCGAGGTGATCAGCAGACTTCAAGAAACATCAACTCAGTGATGCATTCCAATAAAAAAGAAATAGAGGAAGAATCAAAAGACGGGGGAGCAACTCGAAAAAACACGGAAGAAAATGATAAAGACACGGTGAATCAAATCACCACGGATGTCGCATCAAGACATACGGACATGGATTCCAGACCTGATGTTATTCAAGAACCAGAAGAGAATGAAAATATCAAGACAACGACTGAGGAACTCGAAGCTGTTCCACTGTTCGAGCTTAAGCCTGAGCAAAAAATCCATATAGGAGCAAGGCTAAGCCCGACCAGAAGAGGTAAGTTAATTGAATATTTAAAAGTTAATGCATATTATTTTGCTTGGTCCCATTCAGATATGATAGGTATACCCCTAGAAGTGATGACTCATAAACTGAATGAAGACCCATCCTTCGTACCTGTCAAGCAAAAGAAAAGAATGCAGGGATCGTTCAAGAATCAAGTGATCGATGAAGAGGTACATAAACTCTTAAAAATCGGTTCAATACGTGAGGTAAAATATCCTAATTGGTTAGCTAATACCTTAGTGGTACCTAAAAAGAATGGTAAATGGAGAGTATGCGTAGATTATACGGATTTGAATAAAGCATGCACAAAAGACTCATTTCCATTACCGTACATAGATAAAATGATTGATGCCACTGTAGGTCATGAATTATTAAGCTTTCGAGATGCATATTCTGGTTACAATCAGATAAAAATGGACCCCTCAGACGAGGAAAAAACCTCCTTTGTTACGAACAGGGGGACTTATTGTTTCAAAGTCATGCCTTTTGGCTTGAAAAATGCTGGAGCCACGTATCAAAGGCTAGTGACCAAGATGTTCCAGGAACATATGGGGAAAACAATGGAGGTGTACATTGATGACATGTTGGTAAAGTCAACGCAGACAGAAGATCATTTCCAACATCTCTCAACTACTTTAGAGATCCTCCGCAGGCATGAAATTAAATCCAGAAAAATGCACCTTTGGCATCGAATCAGGTAAAGTTTTGGGGTTTCTCGTACCAAATAGAGGCATTGAAGTAAATCCTACTCAAATTAAAGCTATTGAAGAAATACCTGATATACTCACGAGCAAAAAAGAAGTTCAAAGATTAACAGGTAGGATTGCAGCTTTAGGAAGATTCATCTCCAAATCTTCAGAGAAGAGTTTTAAATTCTTCTCAAAACTAAAGAAGCAGAATCAGTTCGAATGGACTGAAGAATGTCAACAAGCTCTTAAAGACTTGAAGGCTTATCTATCAAATCCCCCGATGCTGTCTAAACCAAAAGAAGGGGAAATGTTATACACTTATCTTGCCGTTGCAGAAATAGCCATAAGTGGAGTCCTGGTAAGGGAGGGCAAAGGTAAGCAATCTTCTATCTACTATGTAATTAAGTCCTTACTAGATGCTAAAACTAGATATCCTCATCTAGAAAAATTAGCCTTGGCTCTAATCATTGCAGCAAGAAAGTTATGACCGTACTTTCAGTGTCACCCAATTACTGTTGTAACTTCGTATGCTTTGAGAAATATCTTGCATAAGCAAGAACTGTCAGGTAGACTGGCTAAATGGGAAATAGAACTAAGCGAATACGACATAGTCTATCAACCTAGGACTGCAATAAAGTCTCAGGTTTTAGCCAATTTTGTCGCAGATTTTAACACTAGCATAATTCCTGAAGTAGAAAAAGAATTACAAATCTTTACCGGAGCTAGTCCAGGAATATGGACTCTATTCACCGACAAATCTTCTAATATTAAAGGAGCCGGGTTGGGAATTGTTTTGATACCACCTTCAAGTGAAAAGATAAGTCAAGCTATCAAATGTTATCCCATCACTAACAATGAAGCAGAGTACGAAGTTGTCATTGCAGGACTCGAATTAGCACGAAAACTCTCAATTGAGCAGATCGTGATCAAAAGTGACTCTCAATTAGTGGTGAACCAGATGCAGGGGGACTTATACTGCTAGAGAGACTCAAATGCAACAGTATCTGGAAAAGGCACAAGACCTGGTGAAGCAATTCTAGTCATGGAAGATTATGCAAGTACATTTAGAGGAAAACGCAGAAGCGGATGCGTTAGCTAGTCTTGCAGCAGTTACCAATGTAAGGAATAAATACAATGCTATTGTGATACACTTATTTCACTCAGCAATTGACCAAGACAAGAATGAGGTAACATTTAATAATCTGACCTGGGATTGGAGAAACGAAATTGTAAAGTTTTTACAGAATGGTACCGTGCCTGAAGATAAGAAAAAAGCTCAAGCACTTCGCCGAAAAGTTGCAGGGTACTGCCTCGTTTGTGACACTTTGTATCGCAAAATGTTGGAGGTACCCTAGCAAGGTTCCTTGGACCTAACCAAACTGAGTACGTGATGAAAGTACACGAAGGACATTGTTGGAACCACGCAGGTGCAAGGTCCTTAGTCAAAACCCTAATCAGAGTAGGGTACTATTGGCCTAAGATGGAAGAAGACGCTGAAGATTTCATAGTTAAATGCGATAAATGTCAGCGATATTCTAACAATATGCATCGGTCCGCAGAATTACTACACCCGGTTGTATCACCTTGGCCATTTATGAAATGGAGAATGGATATGGTAGGAACTCTACCACCAGCCAGAGGAAAGGTACGATTTTTACTTGTATTAACATATTATTTCTCAAAATGGGTGGAGGCAGATGCTTTTAAACAGGTGCGAGAAAAATAAGTGAAAAGCTTCATATGGCGAAACATCATATGCCGTTTTGGTGTACCAAAGGAAATTGTATGTGACAATGGCCCACAATTCATAGGCTTACAAATCACAGAATTCTTCCAAAGCTGGAAAATCAAACGAATCACTTCTTCACCATATCATCTCGTGGCTAACGGGAAAGTTGAGTCAACAAATAAAATCATTGTTAACAATATGAAGAAACGATTGGAAAAAGCTAAAGGAAATTGGCCTGAAGAACTACCGGCAGTATTATGAGCTTATAGAACTACTGCAAAGACAGCCACGGGAGAAACCCCATTCGCGCTTGTTTAAGGTTCAGAAGCTCTAATACCAGTGGAAATTGGTGAACCGAGCATGAGATTCACAACAACAATAGAAGAAACAAATAATGACGAGTTGAGAACAAATCTAGATTTACTCGAGCAAAGGAGAGAAGCTGCTTTAATACGCATGGTAGCTCAAAAACAAAGCATAGAGCGATATTACAACAGAAAAGCTCACCTCAGATATTTCAAAATTGGGGACTTTGTCCTTAAGAAAGTTTTTCAATCAACAAAGGAGGTTGGAGCAGGAAATTAAATCCAAATTGGGAAGGACCCTACAAAGTGCGTGGTACTGCTGGAAAAGGTGCTTATGAGATGGAAACCATGGATGGCAGAATTTTACCAACAAGTTGGAATGCTATTCACTTGAAGAAATATTACTTCTAAGGAAAAGGAATACCCACAGTCAGGTATCATTACGTTCAATTTTATTTAGTACAGTTAAAATTATACTAACCATTTTAGATGATAGGCAAAAATCTAACCCATAATCAGATGATGATATTAGACCTGAATAGACACGAGGAAAAAACTGAATTCCCGTTCTAGGGTTATAACTTTCTGATGGACGTTTCAAAGGGTTAAGCAGTCATCATCTAAACTATATACCTTCGAGTCCTGTATGTTTTTTCTTTTCAGGAAAAGGACCATAAGAAAAGAATAGCCAAGTGCTAGAGATTTCATTCTTCAAAGATCAAACACTTGGGGGGCTATACAGTATGGAAGAGGCAAAGAAGACTATCAAAAGAGTCAAAGTTCAAGCTTGAAGATCCATTTTTCCCAACAAGTCAAAAGTTATGAGCAGAATCAAATAGCCAAAGACAAAAACACAAAGTCTGATTCAGAAACCTACAAAGAACATACTCGTGAATGTAAACGAATGTTAGGTTAAAGGTAGAATTTAGTTACGGGTAGAATTCATACCCCCGTATTTATTCAAAACCTGTTGTAAAAGAAAATAGTTACGAAAGAGTCATAGATGATGCTCAAACACATGTAAAATGTTAAAATTATACTAACCATTTTAGATGATAGGAAAAAAGCTAACCCATAATTAGATGATGATATTAGACCTGAATAGACACGAGGAAAAAACTGAATTCCTGTTCTAGGGTTATAACTTTCTGATGGACGTTTCAAAGGGTTAAGCAGTCATCATCTAAACTATATACCTTCGAGTCCTGTATGTTTTTTCTTTTCAGGAAAAGGACCATAAGAAAAGAATAGCCAAGTGCTAGAGATTTCATTCTTCAAAGATCAAACACTTGGGGGGCTATACAATATGGAAGAGGCAAAGAACACTATCAAAAGAGTCAAAGTTCAAGCTTGAAGATCCATTTTTCCCAACAAGTCAAAAGTTATGAGCAGAATCAAATAGCCAAAGACAAAAACACAAAGCCTGATTCAGAAACCTACAAAGAACATACTCGTGAATGTAAACAAATGTTAGGTTAAAGGTAGAATTTAGTTACGGGTAGAATTCATACCCCCGTATTTATTCAAAACCTGTTGTAAAAGAAAATAGTTACGAAAGAGTCATAGACGATGCTAAAACACATGTAAAATGTTATGAAAGTTTGAATAATATAAAGACTTTCTGCCAAACATTATTCGGAAAAAACATGTGAATTCCTATCTCTCTTTTGTATGTTTACACCATTATGAAGTTGAGACGTCTTCTTCATTAAGTGTCGTTCATAAAAGGGCCCTCTTTTATAAATCGTGCTTATTTCAAAAAGACACGAAATAATGAAGCATTTTTTAATGCAAAATTAAATACCAAGGGGTAACAACAAAAACCCGAACGTAAAGCATGCAAACACTTAAGAGTAAAATGAAAACTCGACAAAACACAAGTCATGCTAAGAAATGTAAATATTAATATTATATAATGGTAAAAACTAAGTATTAACTTAGTTTAAACCAAATTTGTTCATACAAAGTTGCCCCTAAGTTGTCATTGGGGACTTACCAAACCAAACTTCACCCCCAAATGGGATCGGGGGTAACCACCAACTTTCACTAGACACTGGGGGGATAATCTTCATCAGCAGGAGGAACGGTTTGAGATGTCGAGGCTTGGGCAGCAGCTTTACCAGGCACGATCTCATCACCCATTGGAACTTCAACTTCAGGTGATGAAAATTTTTGACTTTGCCGAGACTTTTCAATCGTCTCCTTAGTTTTGACAATTTCAGCTTCTAAGTCAAAATTTTCTTGGCCCATTTACGTCAATGTGTCAAGCTGGGCATTCAAATAAGCCCAATTCACATCAACAGTTGCCTTATCCTCAAGATCCTCATAATCTTTCTCCCATTTTTCAATATCGGCTCTCAGCTCATCTCTTTCAACCACGACAACATCATAAGAAGCCTGCAAAGGGGCAAGAGATCTTTCCAGAAATTGAATCTTGTTTGAAGATTCACGGAGGTCCTCTTGGGTCTGAGTAAGTGATTGCACAAGTTCACCAGCATAATCCTCCTTCTGGTCCAACAAAGCCTTCAAGATTCTTATCTCTTCAGTAGCATGGGAAAGTTGCTCCGCAAAGGAAGACTCCAGGATGTTCTTATCCTTTCCTGCTTGACTTGATGAATCCTTCTCGATGACCAATTCCTCTGCAAGTACTCTGATTTGCTGCTCCAAGGTACACTTCTCATCCTCTACTGCCTCTATATCAAGCTGAAGACTCTCGAATTGCTACTTCCAGTTATTAGCCTCGGTATGATAGTCATTGGCTAATTGCTCTGTATGAACGATCTTTTTCATCAATTCAGTACTAATAAGATTGATCTGCACAAAAAAAAGAAGTTAGATACGGCAAATGATATATAAAAAAGGGAACGATATAAATGATACCTTTAAGGACGAGTGTACAATCTCGTTCATCCAAGTTAAGGAGCTATGACTTTCCAACTTAGACTTTTCAACTGGGCCTATCAGAGGCTTCAACCACACATCTGCCTGGCCTGATTTCTTTAAGAGGCTACCTCCCGCAGGAACCTCTATCATAATTTGCTTCATCTACCTACTACTGGAAGATCCTACTTCGACAATAGAAGGCACAGAAGTAGGGGAAGATGAAGGAGCCACGGATGGAATAGGAAGGGGAGCAGAAAAAACAACAAGTGCGGTAGATGAAAGTTCCACTGGAGCAGATGGAGGAAAAATAGCAAGAGGTGCCTCCTCTGAAACTATGCCAAAGCGTTGGTGGAATAATTGTTCAATTAATTCACTGGCAGAGGAAGGAGTTGCATCTTCAGGAGTGGAATGCTCAGACTCAGGAACGGAAGGTGGATCAGTAACTGGAGCAGATTCGTCGTCAGACACGACCTTTCTTCTCTGTGACCTCCGAATCAGTGAACCTTCCTCCCGCTCTTCCTCATCTTCCAAGGTCCGAGACCCACTTGTTTTCCTTTTCGATGAAGAGGAGTTCACAATAATTTCTTGGGCCTTGGCTAAAGAAAGTTTCGAAGCAGGTACAGCAGCAGAGACCCCACGAGCGGGAAACCCTAACAAATAAAAGGGATTCGAGAAGCTTAAAAGGAGAAAGAAAGGAAATATAAAAAAAAACCTACCATGGGTTTTCACTTTCCAACCAAACCTCGTCGGGAGGTACTTCCAAGAACATTCTTCCATTGGAGCAATCAACCGCAATTTTTATACCCAACCACGGAAACTGGAGACCTCCTCAACTGTTCTCATGGTTGCTGCAAAAAGAAAAAAATAGTCACGATACTGAAGATTTATCAAAAAAATAATAACAATAAAGAAGAAAGTGAGCAAAACTGTACTCACGTGCAAAGTTCCACTTCTCAGGGAAGAGGAGATTTTCTTCACCTACCAAACCTTTAGTAGGGACAACAACATACCAGACATACCACCCTCTATCTTTATCATCATCAGGTATAACCAAAACTCTTTTACTCCTAGCCGCAAGTGTGAAAACTCCTTGGCGGAACAAAATAGGAGAATAGAGATGAATGAGATGATGAAAAGTAAAAGGAACTGAAGCTAAGGTGGCCAAATATCTAAGGCATGCTACTGCCCTCCAGATAAGAGGACCGATCTGTCCCAAGAACATACTAAAAAATCGACAGAATTTTATGATGACAGGGTCGATGGGAGGCTTGAATCCTAAAGTAAAGGGGGTAAAGATCAACACGATCATGAGATGTCATACAAGAAAGCTGTTTTCTTATGGACTCACTATCCTTTACAAAAGAAAACTTAGCAGGAAAAATCTCATCAACTTTTGGCTCACGAAGTGGTTCGTTAGGTTCTCTACTCTTAGAAGAAGATCTAGAAGCTCTAGCCCTAAAAGAAGACGAAGAAACATTAGCCCTAGAAGATGGCGGGGGAGTAATGTTGTAAGGAGAAGAAGAACCCCTAGAAGGTGTAGAACTCAAGCTTGTTAGTCTACCACCCCTACTACTCCGGATTGGAGCAGAAGAAGGAAATAGTTCGTCTACAATGATAACCTTCTTGGATTCTTGATTTGAGGAAGACATATTTACGTGAAAGAGGAATTTACAAGTAATGAAGGAAAGTTATAAGTTTTCGTGAAAGCAGATGCAAGAAAATGGGTATTTATACTTAAAGGCAACCGTAAAAAAAAGAAGGAAAAAACACTGATGTGAAAGTCATAATTAGAACTGTCACTTCGTGGCTGATGCAGCCGCAAAAAGCCCTAAAAGGCGTTGATGAATTGAAGAATCAATCCGAGAATGCCACACGGCACGAGTATTAAATATAAGTGACAAGAGACGCATACATTCAGAGACGGATGCATTGGTACGAGTGAAACGGCGACAAAACATTCCCGCCATAAATGAGTATCCACTTACCAAATATTTAATTGATAAATAAATGGTAAGTGAGGGGACTATATGTATTGGTAAAAAATAGACTTCACACGTGTAATATTTCTGATGACAAGGCAATTTACGTGGATCAATGGAAATGACAGCTGGTCAGAAGTTTAGAAAGAAGTACGAGAAAAAGAGGAACGAAATAGCATACACACGAGACAATTAGAATAAAGGGCAGATTCAAAGATCTTCAATCAATGAGCTAAACGTATAATCTTCATGCAACATTTACGATTACCAATTGTAACGTTACATTAATTATATTTTTAGTCATTAATGCTCAATCATTAAGAAGAGTAGACGTTATATTAAGAAATTCCCTATAAAAGGGAGTAAAATCTCACTTGTATAGACACATTCGAACCACTACTGAAATAAACTTACTTTTATGTGATCTTATTGCTTTCTTATTTACAAGTATAATTCTTATTATTCGGTTATCAGAATCCTGAGTACTTCTTAAAATAGATTTGATTAAGAATCTAATTCTTTGGTTAAACAAACTCCCCCTCAGGATGTTTGGTGTTATTTGATGTGTGAGCGTCATGTACGTGAGGTGACGAGTACGTACACGGGATATTGTTGCAAAAATCCCCTTTTTACTTTCTAAATCATAAACTGTTTTTCCCTTATTAAACTGCACTATTATGTTTAATTGCTTAGTTTAGATTAGGGAAGCATGCTTACGTGTTTTAACTGCCTATTTGACATTCTGTGCGACATGCTTAGATCGATCCCTATTTCTCCTTATCCGTGTTTAGTCTAAACTATATAACGCGATGCCATACCTGTCATTTTATCTTGCGCTGCATATTTACTTTGGGACCATAGACGTATTCCGGGAGATCCCTCATTTCTTGCATATTTACTTTTGGGACTACAGACGTATTCCGGGAGATCCCTTAACACTACATATTTACTTTGGGACTACGAAAGTATTCCGGGAGATCCCCCTACCTTACATATTTATTTTGGGATTGTACTGCATAATCATTTGGAACTACAGGACGGTATCCCGGGAGATTCCCTATTGTGTTTACCTTGTTCTGAGCTGAGGGATCCCATAACTGTAAATTTTGTGGATTTCTTTAATTGTATTACTGAAATTATATGTATATATCTTACTGTTTAATTTATTATATTTATTCCGGCAGGGCCTTGACCTGACCTCGTCAGTACTCGACCGAGGTTAGGCTTGGCACTTACTGGGTACCATTGTGGTGTACTCATGCCCTTTCCTGCACATATTTTCATGTGCAGATCCAAGTACGAGCTATCAACCTCGGGTTAGTGCATGTTGCTGATTCCAGGAGACTTCATGGTACTTCTGCTTGCGTCCGCAGATCCTCGGAGTCCCCTTGTACTCCCTCTCCTAGAAACTTCTTTATTTATCTTCAGAATTTTGTATAGAGCTACATAGATTATAGAAGCTTGTGATTTAGCGACATTTCGGGTCTTGGGAGATTATTTTGTATAAGCCGAGCGGCACTATTTTTGTTATTTAGAATATGTTGTTTTACCTTTATCATTTGGATTTCTTTAAGTTTTTTCGTAATATTAGGCATACCTAGTTGTAAATACTAGGTGCCGTCACGACACCTTTCAGAGGGTTAAATTGGGTCGTGACAATTTGGTATCAGAGCTCTAGGTTCATAGGAGTCGTGAGTCACAAGCTGGTTTATTAGGGTCTCGCGGATCGGTGCGGAGACGTACGTACTTATCTTCGGGAGGCTATGTAACTATTAAGAACAATCATACATCATTGATTTCCTTGTCGTGTGAGTTATTGACATCAAAATTCTAAAATTCTACTCTATTCTTTCTCGCAGATGGTGAGGACCCGCACTGGGAGGACCGACGATCAGGCACCCGAGCCCCCTATCAGAGCCACCAGAGGCCAGGGTCCGGGTAGAGGACGAAAATGCGGTGTAGCCCAAGCACCTACGAGAGCTGCGACAGAGGAGCCCCCAGCAGCTCTAGCTGGAGGGCTGGCACCGGAGACTCCTATTGCTGCTCCAGCCTCCAGTAGACTTTAGCTCAGTTCATGAGCATGTTCAACGCTCTAGCTTAGGCTGGACTACTTCTGATAGCTCCCGCTACATCTCAGGCCAGGGGAGGGGCACAGACTCCCGCAGCCCACACTCTTGAGCAGAGGGTCCAGGTTGAGCAGGCCCCAAAGTTTATTCCTATGCCCCAGTGGCTCCGGTCCAACATGAGACCAAGGTAGCTTCTTCTGAGGCAGAGAAACTCAGACTTGAGAGGTACAAGAAGTACCATCCACTTACTTTCAGCGGAATAACTTCAGATTATGCTCTAGGTTTTCTTGAGGAGTGTCATCATATTCTCCACACTATGGGCATTATGGAGACGAGTGAGGTTTCTTTCACCGCTTTCTAGCTGAGAAGAGCGACATATCAGTGGTGGCGTGCCTATGAGCTGAGTAGTCCGGACGAGGCAAACTTTTACTTGGACTCCATTTTCAGAGATGTTCTTGCGCGAGTATGTCCCTCAGAGCCTCAGGGATGCTTGGTGCGCAGAGTTTGAGCAGCTGCGCCAGGGTGCTATGACTGTGTCGGAGTATGCAGTCCGTTTCGGGTAGTTAGCTCGACATGCACTGAACTTTGTTTCCATAGTCAGAGAGAGGGTTTGTCGCTTCATTGAGGGACTCCACCCCAGTATTCGGACCAGTATGGCGAGGGAGTTAGAGATGGATATCACTTATCAGCAAGCAGTGAGTATTGCTAGGAGGGTGGAGGGCATGTTTGCCCGGGATAGAGATGAGAGAGAGGCCAAGAGGTGTCGAGAGGCTGGTCATTATTCAGGAGCTTGTGCACCAGCAGCACGCTATGGAAGGGGTTTTGTGAGTCGCCCTATTCATTCAGCTCTTCCAGCAACCAGCGGTGTTCCAGCTCCTCCCAGACCTCAGGAGCCTTATTATGCACCGCTAGTATCCAATATGCCTCCAACTCGAGGTGCTATTACCGGCCAGTCCAGCAGGCCAGGTCCGAGTCAGTCTCAGCCATCGCGTCCTCCGAGGATTTTATTTTGAGTGTGGTGACACTCGTCACATAGTTAGAGGTTTCCCCAGAGCCAGGAAAGGTGCACCTCCACAGACTTATCAGCCTCCACGTGCTCCACCAGATCCTCCGGCCATTCTTCAAGCCCCAGTTGCCACTCCACCTTCTCAGGCAGCTCGAGGTGGAGGTCGGGGAGGTCGAGGCCGCCCTAGAGAGGGAGGCCAGGACAGGTATTATGCTCTTCCATCCTGTTCAGAGGTCGTTGCTTCAGATTCATTCATCAAAGGTATCGTCCTTGTGTGTCATAGGGATGCATCAGTATTATTTGACCCAGTCTCTACGTATTCATATGTGTTTTCTTATTTTGCTCCACATTTGGGGATATCTCGGGATTCTTTGAGTTCCCATATTTATGTATCTACCCCTGTGGGAGATTCTCTTGTTGTGGACCATGTATATCAGTCGTGTTTGATTGCTCTTAGTGGTTTTGAGACCAGGGCCAGTTTATTATTACTCAATATGGTAGATTTTGATGTTATCTTGGGCATGGACCGGTTGTCGCCCCATTATGCTATTCTTGATTGTCATGCTAATATCGTGACGCTGGCTATGCCAGGCCTACCGTGATTAGAATAGAGAGGTACCTTAGAGTATACTCACGGCAGGGTCATTTCATTTCTTAAGGCTCGGTGAATGGTTAAGAAGGGGTGTGATGTTTATTGTCCTATGTGAGAGATGTCAGTATTGACACCCCTACAGTTGAGTAAGTTCCAGTAGTGAGGGACTTCCCTGATGTGTTTCCAGCTGATCTTCCGGGCATGCCGCCCGATAGAGATATTGATTTTGGCATTGATTTGTTGTCGGGCACTCAGACTACATCTATTCCTCCTTACCGTATGACTCCTCCTGAGTTGAAGGAGTAGTTGCAGGAGTTGCTTGATAAGGGTTTCATCAGGCCCAGTGTATCACCTTGGGGTGCTCCGGTCTTATTTATGAAAAAAAAAGATGGTTCTATGCGTATGTGTATTGATTATCGGCAGTTGAACAAGGTTACAATGAAGAACATGTATTCTTTGCCTCACATCGATGATTTATTTGATCAGTTATAGGGTTCCAGGGTGTTTTCCAAGATTAACTTACGTTCTGGCTATCATCAGTTGAAGATTCGGGAGCCGGATATCCCTAAGAATGCTTTCAGGACAGATATGGTCATTATGAGTTTCTTGTCATGTCATTTGGACTGACCAATTCCCCAGCAACCTTTATGCATTTGATGCACAGTGTGTTCCGGCCTTATCTTGATTCCTTATTCATTGTGTTCATTGATGACATCTTGGTATATTCTCGATCTCGGGAAGATCATGAGCAACACCTGAGGACAGTGCTTCAGACTTTGAGGGAGAAGAGATTGTATGCAAAATTTTCTAAGTGTGAATTCTGGCTTGATTCAGTGGCATTCTTGGGCCACGTAGTGTATTGTTATAGGATCAAGTTAGATCCGAAGAAGGTGGAGGCAGTGCAGAGTTGGCCTAGACCGTCATCAGTTATGGAGATCTGCAGTTTCCTTGGTTTGGCAGGGTACTACCATCGCTTTGTAGAGGGATTTTCATTTATTGCAGCACCTATGATCAGGCTGACCTAGAAGGGTGCTCTGTTCAGGTGGACTGAGGAGTGTGAGAAGAGCTTTCAGAAGCTCAAGACAGCTTTGACTACAGCCCCAGTATTAGTATTGCCTACAGGTTCAGGGTCCTACACTATCTATTGTGATGACTCGAGAATTGGCCTTGGAGCGGTATTGATGTAGGACGGTAGGGTGATTGCCTACATGACTAGACATTTGAAGGTGCATGAGAATAATTATCCTGTCCATGATCTCGAGTTAGCAGCTATTTTTCACGCCCTAAAGATCTGGCGTCATTATTTGTACGATGTTCCTTGTGAGATCTATACTGATCACCGGAATTTGCAGCACTTATTCAAGCAGAAGAACCTTAATGTACGTCGGCAGAGTGGTTAGAGCTACTTAAGGACTATGATATCACTATATTGTACCACCTAGGGAAGGCCAATGTAGCGACCGATGCCTTGAGTCGACGGGCAGAGAGTTCGGGGATTTTGGCATATCTTCTGGAAACTGAGAGGACCTTAGCCTTGGATGTCCAGGCCTTAGCCAGTCAGTTCATGAGATTGGATATTTCAGACCCTAGCCGGGTATTAGCGTGTGTGGTCGCTCGGTCTTCTCTTTATGACCATATCAGAGAGCGCCAATATGATGATCCCCACCTTTTGGTTCTTCAGGACAGGGTCTGGCGAGGTGATGCCAGAGATGTGACTATTGGTGATGATGGTGTGATCAGGATGCAGGGCCGGAACTGTGTGCCCCATGTATATGGGCTTCGGGAGTTGATTCTTGAGGAGGCTCACAGCTCGTGGTACTCCATTCATCCGGGTGCCGCAAAGATGTACCAGGATTTGAGACAACACTATTGGTGGAGGAGGATGAAGAAGGACATAATTGGGTTTGTAGCCAAGTGTCTTAACTGTCAGCAGGTTAAATATGAGCATTAGAGACCGGGTGGATTGCTTCAGAGGTTAGAGATCCCAGAGTGGAACTGGGAGCGGATCACCATGGACTTTGTAGTCGGACTTCCACGAACTTTGAGAAAGTTCGATGCTATTTGGGTGATCATGGATCGGTTGACCAAGTCCGCTCATTTTATTCCAGTGTTGACCACTTATTCTTCAGAGAGATCGGCTGAGATTTATATCAGAGAGATCGTCTGCCCTCACAGTATCCCAGTATCCATCAGTTCAGACAGAGGTACACAGTTCACATCACGGTTCTAGAGAGTCGTACATCAAGAGTTAGGTACTAGGGTGGAGCTGAGCACAACCTTTCACCCTTAGACGGACGGGAAATCTGAGCGCACGATTCAGATTCTTGAGGATATGCTCTGCGCCTGTGTGATGGAGTTCGAAGGGTCATGGGACCAACACTTGCCACTTGCAGAGTTTGCTTACAACAACAGTTACCAGTCCAGCATTCAGATGGAACCGTATGAGGCTTTGTATGGTAGGCGGTGCCGATCCCCAGTGGGATAGTTTGAGCCGGGCGAGGTCCGATTGTTAGGTACAAATTTAGTCCAGGATTCCCTGGATAAGGTGAAGGTGATTTAGGATAGACTTCGCACAGCCCAGTTCAGACAGAAGAGTTATGCGGATCGAAAGGTTCATGATTTGGCATTTATGGATAAAGAGCGGGTCTTGCTTCGAGTATCTCCTATGAAGGGCATCATGAGCTTCAGGAAGAACGACAAGTTGAGCCCGAGGTTCATTGGTCCTTTTGAGATATTTCGGCATGTTGGGGAGGTTGCTTATGAGCTTGCCCTGCCTCCCAGCCTAGCAGGAGTTCATCTGCTATTCCACGTTTCTATGCTCCGGAAGTATCACGGTGATCCGACTCATGTATTGGATTTCATCTCAGTCCAGTTGGACAAGGATCTATATTATGTTGAGGAGCCAGTAGCTATTTTGGACAAGAAGGTCAGAAAGCTCAGGTAAAATAATATTGCTTCAGTAAAGGTCTAGTGGAGAGGTCAGCCGATCGAGGAGGAGACTTAGGAGACCGAGCAGGATATGCGCAACCGTTACCCTCCTCTTTTCACAGCTTCAGGTATGTCTTTATACTCGTTCGAGGACGAACGATTATTTTAAGAGGGGGAGAATATAATGACCCGGTCGGTCGTTTTGAGAGTTAGAGACCTGATCCCCTAATAACTGCTTTCCCCAAATTTGTTTCTGCTTTTGAGATTTTCTGGAGTGTTTGGTTGTGGAATTCGGAGAGTTTTGGGACACTTAGTCCCTAGATGTGAGTTTAAGCCTTAGAATTTGGAACGTAGTCGGAACTATGTGAAAATGGATCCAGAATAGAATTTAGTTGACTCCGTTAGCTCTATTGAGTATTTTGGGCTTAGAAGCGCGTCCAGAATGTGTTTTGGAGGTATGTAGTGGATTTAGGATTGAATTGGCGAAAGTTGGATTTTCGGCGATTTCGGCCAGTAGTGGAAATTTTGATATCGAGCTCGGAATGGAATTTCGGAAGCGGCTGTAGGTTCGTAGTGTCATTTGTGACCTGTGCGTAAAATTTGAGGTCATTCAGACTAGGTTTGATGCGTTTCGGCGTCGTTTGTAGAATCTGATAAGTCCTAAGTTCTTAGGCTTGAATCCATTCTTAATCCATGTTTTTGATGTTATTCGATGTGGTTTGAAGGCTCGACTAAGTTTGAATGATGTTTTAGGAATGGTTGGTATGTTTGGTTGAGGTCCTGGGGGCCTCGGGTGAGTTTTAGATGCTTAACAAATTAGTTTGGGACTTAGGCATGTTGCTGAAGTTGTTGCACCTGTTGTTTTCGCACCTGTGGATATTGGACCGCAGGTGCGGTACCGCAGAAGCGGTAGGGTCGCCGCAGAAGTGGAAATGGACCTACGCAGTGGGGACCGCAGGTGCGGAACCGCAGATGTGGTCCAATGACCGCAGATGCGGCCCCAGCCCGGATAGGTGACCTTCGCACCTGTGATGATTTTTCCGCAGGTGCGGGACTGCAGATGCTGCCCCATGAGCGCAAATACGAATATCGCTGGGCAGAAAAGAGGATTTCGAGGGCTTGAAATTTCATTACACAAAATTTGATTTAGTGCTTGGTGGGAGACGATTTCTCGAGGGATTTGAGGGAGAACTACTGGGTAACTAATTCTAACTCTATTTTGATCATATTACATTAATATATTGTTGTTTTCCTCGTCTAATTAAGGAATTTGAGGGTAGAAGTGGAAATGGGGGAAAAGGTTCCCCAATTGAAAAATCTGAGGTTTGAATGGGAATTAGACGTCGGATTTGGATGATTTTTGTTCGAGTGAACTCGTGAGTGAATGGGTATTCATAATTTGTGTTTTTTACCCGATTCTGAAACGTGGGCCTGGGGAAACTTTTTGGGCGTTCTTCCTAGTGTCATTCCTTAGCTTCAAATTCATTTGCTAAAGTAGTTACTTGTAGTGTTATTTACATTATGCAATTGATTTGATTAGATTTGGGCCATTCGGAGTTGCATACTCGTGGCAAGAGCATGATATTGAGTTGACATGAGCGGTTCGAGATAAGTGGCTTGCTTAACCTTGTGTTGGGGAACTCCCTGTGAGCACCCAATTTTTGCCTCGCATGAAAATTACTCCTAAAAATAATTTTTTATGAATTTTAGGAATTTTTCTTCATTTAGTTGCATTTCATGCATATTTAATACTTTAAAATTATAGAAAAATTATAAAAAATGTGTCACCTTTTATTTCATGTCATCTTAGGTTTGATTTGCATTTTTAGGAATCAATTACTCATCAAGTTTTAGGATTAATACATTAAAATTACAACAAAAAATATTTAGTAATTTAGGAAATGAAAATAAATTGGAAAAAAATGAGGGCTTTCTTTTCTTAAAAATCGGATGGGCCAAATTTCCTCCTCCTCCTCCTCCTCCTCCTCCTCCTCCTACTCCGGTGACTTGGGACACCATAAACTATCCCAAGTGGCGACTCTGAATTTTAAATAAAATAATCATGTTTCGATTGTCACTTAAATTGGGAAAACTCCTTATACCCTTCCGGGGTAGTAAAAAGTAGGTGTGATAGCTCTGGAGACTCTGCTGGGAAAAGAACCCAAAATCTCTGGTTCAGGGTTCAGAATTCGAGCTTAGAATTGTTGTTATAGTTGGCTTTTGTTTATTATCTGATTTTTTATGTGTCTAAGCCTAATGTGCTAAATGCCGCTTTTTATCTCTTTGATATTGTTTGATTGGTATATAAAATTGTTGCGAAAACCCTCTTCTCTCTGAGTCTTCTAAATCTTCTGGGAAGTGCATGCTGGCGTGACTTCTTTTCTGTTAGTGTCATATCCCTAATTTAGAACGAGGATCGGACAAGTTGCAAAGCTGGATGATCTTTTGGTTACCGGTACGCTGCCCCCGCTCGGCTCGAGTTGTCCGCTCGGGGAAGCCAGGTCTAGAACAATACACCCAGGTTTCAAAACCTAGAATAACATTGCCGCATGCCGGATCCCTAGTAGGAACGCTTGTTTGTATCATGTGCATTTGACTTAGGGGACTCAACACAGGGGTTGGGTCCATCTAGGACAGGTGCGCCCGAAATAAAAGACCATCCTGATGCATTTTACGTGCTACTTGTGTATCTGTTTGTTTCGGCTTGCATGTGACTGACTTCTAGAATAGGGAAAGAAAATCAAAAAAAAAATCAAAAAAAAAAAAACAAAGAGAGAGAGAGAGAATAAGAGAGTGAAATTTACCTGGTTCTCATTAAATTCCTGTGTTCAAAAATCCAAATGTGCCTGATTTTACTCGAAAGGTGTTGGAAAATAGACTAAGATTTTAAAATATTCCCCGCTTATAGCAGAACTACGCGGGTCTGATTCTCACCGGACGTGAGATACGTAGGCAAACCTCATCAGTTCCAGCCCACAATTTTCAAAAAATCCAAAAAAAAAATATTTTCCTTTACTTACTTCTCTAGAAAGTCTTTCTTTTAGACCCCAATTTTTAAAAATCCAAAAATATTTTCCTATACTTCATACTTTAGAAAAGTCACTCCTTGAGTCCCCAATTTTAAAAAATCAAAAAATACGAAAATTGAAAAGAAAATTCAAGATTCAAAAAAATATTTTCTTCGTTCTTTCATAATCTTAACATAAAAATCCAAAAATCCAAAAATTCAAAAATATTTTTCTTTCTTCTTTAGAGGTTTTTCTTTCGAAATTCACCGGAAAAAAAGAATGAAAAAAAGAAAATCGAAATTAAAAAATATTTTCTTTCTTCTTTATAAGTCTTTCTTTCGAAAATTAAAAATGAAAAAAATTCAAAATTCAAAATTCAAAAAAAGAGTTAGTTTATGTCCCTTATTCCTGATCTTCCAGAACTACGCAAGATCTGATTTATGCGGTGTCATGATATGTAGGCAACCCACATCAGGTTCGATCGAATGAAAAAAAAGTGAAAAAAAGAAAAACGAAAAGGATAATAAGGACCGACTAAGTCCATTCTAACTTGTCTTTTGTTTTGGATTGTGAAGAAATCTTTTGAGGTGGTCGGTTTGTGGTAAGCTGCAACACAATTCACAAGATCCAAGAGAAAATGCCAATGACAACTGACATCGAAGCTGTTACGAGTGCTCGTGAGACTCGGGGTTAGAGGGTTCAACAAGAGTCCACTGTGGTTGAGGAAAATAGAATACTGAAACAGAAAATGGCTGAAATGTGTCAAGCATGGGCCAATGGCCAAGGACCGCCCTTTTCTTCTCATGGTTTCCCAGAGTTCACACCCATCTCAACTACTACCATTCCGGTTTTATTACCTGATCAATCCTATCCACCTGGTTTCAGTCCTTATCCTAACTGCACGACTACAACTAGAACTTCTGTTGCTTGCTCCCAAAGTGTGCCATTGACAACCAATCAGACAACCGCTGTTGTTACACTCGTCTTCACTTTCCCACAACCAACAGTGGTACAAAGGAAAACTCATGAGTCACAATTTGCTACCTATCAAGAATAATATCACTCTCATGAGTACCATTCGTACCTATTTGATCTTCCTGCAAATATTGAGAAGCCTTCCCAAAAGATGACACAGGAAGAAATGACCCAAATAGTGAAAAGCTTAGAACAACATTTGAAAAACATGAAAGGGTTGGCTGGTCAGAAACGTATTGCCTTCAGGGATCTATGTATGTTCCTCGATGTTCCTTTGCACTTGGTTTCAAGGTCCCCAAGTTTGAAAAGTATGATGGACATGGAGACCCCATAGCCCACCTGAAAAGGTATTGCAATCAATTAAGAGGTGCGGGAGGAAAGGAATAATTACTGATGGCTTATTTTGGGGAAAGCCTTACGGGGGTAGCCTCTGAATGGTTTACTGATCAAGACACATCTCGTTGGTATGTCTGGGATGACAAGGCCCAGGCTTTTTTCAAACAGTTCCAATACAACATCGACATTGCCCCAGACCGCAATTCCCTTTCAAACCCGAAGAAGAAACCAACTAAAAGTTTCAGGGAATATGCCATTAAATGGAGAGAGAAAGCAGCTAGAGTTAAGCCACTCATGGATGACCACGAGCTAATCACTGTCTTCCTTCAGGCTCAAGAGCCAGATTGTTTTCAAAATATGATGTCCATAGTTGGCAAATCCTTCTCGGAAACTGGGATAAATGGTTGAGAATGGTCTTAAAACGGGCAAATTATAAGCTAAGCAGTTCTCAAAGCCGCAACTCAGGCTGTCCAAATTGAATCTGGTAATTTTAGTGACATGAATGAGAAAGATGAAGAAGTCATGATGGCATCAGGGTTGAGAAGAGGTCCTAGGAGAACATCTCGAAGGTATGACCAGCCTCGTTTTTTTTATTCCCTTGAGCAATCCTATCCACCTCAGAACCCACAATACTCTTTTGCTTCACCTAAGTATAATGTCCAGCCACCAAGATACCCCAGAAGGCGAGCATCGCAAAATCTCCACCAGCCTCCACAAAATTTCCAAGTGCCCTATAACCCACTTCCAAGCAAGGGGTATAGAGGAGAACAAAGGTTGAAAGATAATTTTATACCAATAGGAGAGTCATATGCAATCTTGTTTGAGAAATTAAAGCATCATGACATGATTGCACCTATTCCTCCAAATCATGTGGATCCACGTGCAAGAATCTTTGACCCTTCTAAAAGGTGTGAATACCATTTCAATGCCCAGGGGCACGATGTTGAAAGCTGTGGGGATTTGAAAAGAGAAATAGAAAGGATGATCCAGGAAAATCTGATTGTGATCCAAGACAGTGACACCCAGAATATCACGCAGAATCCTTTACCTGCACATGATGATGCACACTTTGTGGGGATAATTCATGGTGACAGGGAGTATGATAATCCTCTCAGGAACTCGGTGACTGAAGTTAATGATTTTGAAATTGGAGAAGGTTTTGCTGATTCTGATGAGCAACTTTGTGGCTAAATGTCAGGCTTAGAAATTGAAAAGTCATTCCCTCCTCACTAGGACGGAATATTGGTAGCTTGTTTTGATGTTTTTTCTATTATCTGGGTTATTTTAGGGTTGTGATCCAGATTATTTGTTTTATTGAGTCAAACCCTTCTATCCCTCTGTTATTTTTGTGTCAGTCTTGTCTGTTTGTTTTGTTGCTATTTTCATTATCCGGGTTATTTTAGGGTTTGTAACTCAGATTTTTAGGTTGTTTGTCTTGTTCTTTACTCAATGAAATACAATTTGTCCTTTTGTGTCATTCCATGCTTAGTTTTTTTTTCCCGCCAGTTTTAGTGATATGACATGCATGCAGAAATTTTAGCCAGATCTTAAAATGATTTAGTCTTGAATGGGATAAGTGATAAAGAGACACTTTTGAGGATGCATAAAGAGTTGAAATACTTTTGAATTAAGGTTGAGTAAAATTCACCTTCAAATCATTATAAAGATCGGGCTTGAGGAAAATCAATTGAGGCTTGGTTGAAAGTTTGACATTAATGGATGGAAAGTGTCTTTCGACCACGACACACCAAGAAAATAGACATGTTCATCAATGCTATGATCGCAAAATATAATATGTTTTGGCATACTTGAGGCCGGAAGGATTTTTTTTTTCTACTACCCAAACACTCTATACCCTTTGTTACCCCTTTTGAGCCTGTGTTACTTTCTTTGACCACCCTCTTTTGGAATCAGTTTAGAGTCAAAAGTCCAAAAAAAAAAGAAGGGAAAAAAAAGAAGTGAAAATGCAAAAAATAAAATAAAAGAAAAGTCCATGTCCCAAGAGTACAAACTGGGGCAACTCTTAGAAAGTTCAAATGAAAAAAAAGAGAAGAAAAAGATTAGTCTGAGATCTACGCCCTAAAAAAGAAGAAGCTGGGCACTTTGTTTTGGAAAAAAAAGAGAAAGAAAGAAAAATGAAAAATAAAACATGGGAAAAAGAAAGAAATATGAAAAATAGTTAGGTTAGCTGTTTGAACTACGTTCAACCTGATTCCTTAAAAAAGGATACGTAGGAAGCCTTACATGGTTCGGTCCAACCAAATAAGAGTCAAAAGAAAAAAAAAGAAGTCCAAAAAATCCCCAGTAGCTAAAACTGGGGCAAAATTTTTATTTCACTTTTAAAAAGAGTCGATTCCAAGAGTTGTGAGTTTATAACCCCTCATTTTGAGTCTACTTTAAGCCTTCATGCCGACCCTCCTTTCCAACCCTATCCAAAAACCTTCCAAATAAAGACCTCCCGATATGCCTTCAAGAATGCCAAGAGAAGCATGCAATGAGTAACGGTTGTCACGCGACATAGAACACTATCAGTTGATCGCCCAAGAAAGCATGGAATGAGAAACAATAGTCACATTCAAGTTGCTCACACAAGAAAGCAAAATAAAAGAAAAATAAAGAAGAAAATGAGAGAGTCTTACTAGTGAAAACCCTCAAGGGAACTGTAAGGCGCCGGTAAATAGGGAAAAATAAATGAGAGAGACTTGTTGGTGAAAACCCTCGGGGCACCACTAGTCAAAGGTAAGTCGTGAAGCTGATGCAAAGGATTAGCACGAACAAGCCCGACTTCAAAGTTCATAAGAATGGTGAAAGGGAAGATTTGATCAGTTTGATAGATCGACCATTAAGTCCAAAATGCATGTCATGATCATTAAGGCTAGTTATTGAAAAGAGAAAGAAAAAAAATCTCTCCCTTCTGTCCTTCCCGTAAGGGACATTTCTTGTAAATATTGTTTCTTTGCGTCATTGTGTCCTTCACTCTGAGTCAGTCCTTGTCGAAGCAAACAAGAAAAGATTTCAAAATCTGCTACTAGCTTTTCAGTTGCACAAAGAAAATTTAGCCAGCACACTCAGTTGTTACTGTCAACATGCCTTGAGAATTCATGCAGAGGCTTCCACAAAACTTGGCGCAAACAAAGATACTGGTGATTCCCTCTGACAGTCAACTTGCTCAAAAAGTAGGAAGTCATCCAAGATATCAAAAAGGGGTCACCTAAGAAAAGATCTCCTGTAGGGATAAGGCTGACTGAGCCACAAATACAAATGTTACTGAAAGTGAAATAATCGAGGTTGATGCAGAGCAAAAGTCTCTTGAAACCGACTCAAGTTGATTGAGCAAAATCCAAGTTACTCAGGACTCAAGGCCACAAACCGACCACCACTTTTAAAACTGACAAAATTTTCTTTGTTTGAAATAGGAACTAAGCAGTGCAAGGAAAGTGGTTAAAAAAAAAAGAATTGAAGAGAAAGAGCCCACAAAGGGAAGTTTCTCAAAGCTTTACCTTTATTTGTCTTGCTAGTATGCACAAATGTTGTCACTGCTTTTCACATTTTTCCTCCTAGGATAGAAAGTCCTAGTCTGATGGATTTTCTTCCAACATAGAAATCTTAGTCTGATGAATCTTTCTCCTATGATCCCAAAAAATAAAAAACAAGAGACCTGGTCTGATGAACTTTCTCCTAGGATAGAAATCTTAGTCTGATGAATTTTTCTCCTAAGATAACAAAAAAAAGGGACCTAGTCTAATGAATTTTCTCCTAGGAACAAAATCTTAGTCTGACGAATCTTTCTCCTAAGATAGAAGACCTAGTCTGATAAACTTTCTCCTAGGAACAAAATCTTAGTCAGATGAATCTTTCTCCTAAGATAGAAGACATAGTCTGATGAACGTTCTCCTAGGGTAGAAATTTTAGTCTGACGAATATTTCTCCTAAGATACCAAAAACCTAGTGTTTAACCAAAGAATTAGACCCTTTGAATAAAACTTATTTTTAAGATGAATACGGGTTACTGATAATTAAGGTAATGGAGAAAAATGAATAATAAACAATATTGCAGAAATAAAAAATTGAAGCTAATATTATTCGAGAATCAGATGCCTTTACAAGTTGTATTCCCCACCCTTATATAGGAGATTCTTATGACGTACGACTCTTGCTATGGTTACTCATTAATGACTAATTATGACATTAATGAGGCGTTACAAAGGATAACGGTAATTGGGGTTCGGTTACATAACGTTCGAGTAATCAATTGTGGGTCCTTGAATCTGCCCGTAGCTTTGTCTAGATTCATTCTGACCGTGCCTCTCTCCCGTTTTGATCAAGTTGAGTTTCCCGTGGCTGATAAGTTCGTGGGTTTACTGAACCGTGCCTCTTTGTACCGTACCTCTTCAAAGAATCACATCCAGCTGTCATGTTTTCCTATGTCCACGTGACTGACTGAGTTGTCAAAAGCTGGCTTACGTGTGAAACTCTTTTTTACCAATACAGATATACCCCCTACTTACCATATATTTAACGATTGATATTGGTAAGTGGATATTCATTTATGGCGGGAATATTTTGCCGCGGCTTTTCCTTGAATCATTGTATTCTTCTCTGCACCATAGGCGTCGTTTGTCACTTCCATTTAATGCTCATACCACGTGTCCTTTTCGGATTGGTTCTGCATTTACTCGGCACCTTTTAGGGCTTTTTGTGGTTGTGCCAGTACCGAAGTGACATCTTCAATCTTTATCTTCCTTTTTCTTCATGTTTGACGGTTGTCTTCAAGTATAAATACATGTTTTCTTTTCTTTGCTTCCACGAAACACTTTTCTAACTTTGTCTTTTGTAAAGAACTTTCTTCTTTGCCTTTGTAAACATGTCT
>ML433298.1:0-63191 GCA_005239525.1 Nicotiana knightiana
TATATATATATATATATATATATATATTGGGTATCAACAGCTGCCCCTCTTTACCCGGGAAGGATGAAAGAGTTGTCAAGTAAAGACATGATGACTAATTTTGACCGAATAGGGCGATTTGAAAGATATAAGCCGCACTCTGATTTCCGAGCTGTCTATATATCCCTGGTTTTCAGGAACCGGACTGTGTGTATTTTCGGATCCAACGGCGGAATAAACCGATGGAGTCATCGCAAGAACGGACAAAAGGTTCTGAGTAGGATTACATGGGATTGAAACGATTATGGGTGAGCGGTTAGGTTTGGAATAATTTGAAGGAACTGGAGCAGGATTTCTCCTATTGAGATAATGGATACTCACTGGGTTACCTGAAAATCTACAAAACTACACTGCGAGCACATATGTATAAATTATTGCATAATTTTAAACGTGATGCAAATTCCCTTTGGACCGTGAAGATTGTCTTTGGACGGTGAGGATGACGTCCTTAGACCATGATGTCCCGGGCCATGAGTTGTGCGGTAAGGGATTCGCAGGCCATGAAATGATGTTCTCGGGCCACGAATATGGTGCCTCCGAACCATGACGCCTTCGAATAATGATGTGCAAGCTTGAGAGATCCTCAAACCATGGCATGATGTCTTCCGACTATGAGGATGGTGCCTTCAGAATATGACGCCTTCGAACAAGTTGGTTATATTTCAGCTCATGAGATGTAGAGACATGATTCTAGAAGCAACAAGACAGAGCTTAGTCTTGTGTGAAGTTAAGGGCAGAGCATAGCCAGAGAGAGTAAAATAATGCAAGAGAGACAAGATTTAGCCTCATGCTATGATTTGAGATAGGGCTTAGACTCATGCAAAAAGAAGGCAGTGCTTAGCCTTATGCAAATAGAGAGGCAGGTCTTAGCCTCATGAAAGTGATTTGAGAAAGGGCTTAGTCTCATGCAGAGAGAAGGCAGTGCTTAGCCTTATGCAAATAGAGAGGCAAGTCTTAGCCTCATGCAAGTAGTGTAATGACCTGACCGGTCATTTTGAGCTCTAGCGCGTCGTTCAGCGGTTTGAAGTCATGAGCAGCTCCATTTCAGGTATTATGACTCGTGGGAATGGTCGGAGTTGAATTTCGGGAAGTTCGGAGTCAAATTGGAAAGAAAATTCTCATTTTAGAATCCTTAAGTTGGAGAAATTGACTAAGATTGGAATTTTGAGTAAACGACCTCTGAATCAGGATTTGAAGGTTCCTGCAGGTTCGTATGATGATTTCGGACTTGAGGGTATGTCCGGATCGGGCTTTGGATAACCCGGGAGAGTTTCGGCGTATATTGTGGAAGTCAGCATTTTGAAGAAATTTCCTAAGTCTGGGTTGGAATGCATCTCAGTGATATTGATGTCCGTTTGGGATTCCGAATCTGGGAATAGCTCCGTATGGTGATTCTGGAGTTGGGAGCGCGATCGGAAGTGAATTCGGATATCTGTAGGTTATTTTGAAGACATTAGACTAAAGATAACAATTTGAAGGTTTTTTTTGAGAAATCCGACCGGAAGTGGAAAATTTGATATCGGGGTCAGAATGTGATTCTGGAAGATGGATCAGGTCCGTAATGTCAAATATGACTTGTGTGCAAAATTTGGGGTCAATCGGACGTGATATAATAGGTTTCGGCATCGGATGTGGAAGTTTGAAATTTCAAGTTCTTACAGTTTGAATTTTTGTGCGATCCGTGGTTTCGATGTTGTTTGATGTGAATTGAGGCCTCGAGCAAGTCCGCATTATATTTTGGAACAGGTTGGTGTAATTTGACGGGGTCCCGGAGGGCCTCGGGTGGATTTCGGGGGGGTTAACGGATCAAGTTTGGAGTTTGAAGAAGTGCTGAGATTGCTGGCATCTGGTATGACCGCACCTGCGAGGATTTGGCCGCAGGTGCGAGATTTTGGTAGCTTTGTTGGGAGGGCAGGTGCGATGTAATTTTCGCGCAGGTGCAAGTTTTGGCTGGAGCTGAGGAAGCCGAAGGTGCGGGAGTTTGGGCACACCTACGGGAGCACAGGTGCGAAGATTTGGATCGCAGGTGCGAAAATAGGTCTGGGCAGAATGTTTTAAAACCGAGATTCTTGGCTCATTTTCTCCCATTTTTCTTTGGTTTGGACGACTTTGAGGAGCTTCAAGAGGGATTTTCATCATGCATTACTAGGTAAGTAAGTTCTTCATGTTTTTAAGTAAAATACAAGGTTTATGCATGGAATTAGACATGGAAATTAGTAGGAAATTGAGATTTTTGGGGGAAAAACCTAGAAATTTTAATTTGGATTTTTTACCACGAATTGAGCATGAATATTTGAGTAAATTGTATATTTGAACTAGTAAGGCTATGGGTAGAGTTTATCTTCGAGAAATTTCGGAATCCGGGCACGTAGGCCCGAGGGCATCTTGGTCAATTCACTGGCGGAGTTGGGAAATTATATAATTTGAATTATTGCAAGTATTAGAGTATATTTTCATTGGTTTGTCGTTATTTGGATAATTTTGGGGCGTTGTGCGTCCATTGGAGTCGTCGGAAGGGCTTGGAAGCCGGTTATGGAATTTCGGAGCGAGGTAAGTCTCCTTTCTAACTTTATGAGGGGGAATTGTCTCCCCTAGGTGAACTAATTAAATACGTGCTACTATCTGCGGGGGCTACGTACGCACGAGGTGATGGGATTCCGTGCGTAGCTACTATTATGCCATGTCCGGGTAGTCTAGGACCCGCTAGCATGCTTTACTTGTCATACTTGTGACCTTGTCAATAAAATATCATGAGATGGTGCAAATAATATTAGACTGATAATGCTATTGAATTGGTAATTTATTTCCTTGGAAGGCTAGAATGTACCTTTCATAATCATTTAGAAAGAGAATTGATTCCTCTGTGGATAATTGTATTCCTGATAAGGTTATATTATTGAATATTATTAAACTTGGCAAATGAATGTCAAGAAAAAGTTTTAAATACTATTTTTGTGACTTTTAAAAGAGAAATTTGTCATCTACTTGAGTATTTGTTTTCCCGATGAAGTCGGGGTAGACTGTTGATTGTGCATGACTGCATGTGACAGTTTCGCAATTTACATTCCGCGAGCGGAGTGTTATCCCCCACTCTCTTGGGAACGGGCCGTACGCCACGGCAAGATTGAAAGATATATTATGGTTCTGGTCGTTCGACCCTCGGCAGTGCACAGATATGATTATTATGATAGGTCGAGCGGGTTGTCCTTATCCCGTATGTGCATGCTAAATTGTTAATGATTTTCATGGATTTTGAAGTGACAAGATATTTGGGGGAAAATGAAGAAGTAATTGTTTATTTAAGATATTTGGGGGAAAATGAAGTAGTAATTGTTTATTTACTTTCAGTATTTATTTGAATTACAGTTATCTTTAATGTTTACTGTTTTTATCATCCTCGTATGCCTATTACGGATATCATATCTTGTTAAATTATTTTGTTGGATCTTAATGAGAGTCAAGTCGACCTCTCGCCACTACCTCTCCGAGGTTAGGCGGTATACTTACTGAGTACACGTTGTTTTCGTACTCATGATACACTTGTTGTGCATTTTTATTGCACAGCTACTTTCATAGCGATGTGGATGGTTTAGAGACTTAGACAAGCTGCATCATCCGGAGGCGATCCGCAGCTGACAGAGTCTCCCTCGCATTGTATTCATTTTATTTTAATTTCCTTGTCCAATTGTATTTCGGACAAGCTTTGTAGTAATTGTAAAATTCTTAGAAATTGCTCATGCACTTGTGACACCGGGTTCTGAAGAGCCTTGGAGTTGATTGTATTCGGGGCCAGTCAGAGTGGGTGACTCTCAATAGTGGTACTAACAAATTTGAAAGTCAAGAATGTGGCGTTTAAGGATTTCAGGCAACAGTATGATTAAGAGTTGAGCTTTTGTAGTATAATTCCTGAGAAAGGGAAAATAATTGGAGTGTTCTATGTTATTTTCAGCTTGCAGGATAGTATTGGAGGAGTGAGAGAATAAACTCTGGGTTGTAGAGAGATTATCAGGAGGTTATGAGACGGTTTGTGGGATCGAGGCAGCATGGTCTCGTGAATCAAGGTCACTCGGGATGAGTAAGGATTGAGTTTGTTATGAGTTGAATGGGGTTACTATTATTTCTGAGGCAGTTAAGGATGATTAAGAGAAGATAGATTAATTAGCCATGGTTGAAATGGCACATGTGCGGCAGTTATCAGTTTCGTCAATGTGATTGAGTTACGTGTGTGGTTTGCACAGTGTGTGCGAGGTTTGACGGCCACCGTAACAGATTTGATTTGGGAGCATTCGAGTGATATGGCATGTCAGGTGTAGGCGGATCCCAGAAGGTTTATGGTGGTTCAGACCATTACTTAAGGATTTGCATGTTGGGTGATTGTGAGAATTCACTTGAGTGTTATTATTGTTCTCTTGAATTGAGGTAAGTAAGAGGTTTCTATATGATGAGGTGTTTCCCCTATTAGTGGTTCAAGAGTTATGATGGAATTCTTGCGCAATCGCATATTGGCATGTTAGGTGCAGTAAGCAGTATGTAATTGGAAGTAAGGATCAAGATTGCGATTCGGTGTTGGCAAGGATGTCATGAGCTCGGATGAGCAAGAAAAAGTGATTTGGAAGTTCAGAGTAAACTAGTGTTATCTTCAGTGTCACCTGAGATCGATATTTGGTGAAAGAGGCTTGTACCCTGGTCATGGGTTCTTGAATTGTTTTACAGTGTTAGTGTAGTCGGTGGTACGGATGTGCAGACTGGTTTCCTTGTATGGAAGGTCATGGGAGCGTGATCACGGGAAGATTGTATAAGTGTGACATGTAGTCACCTGATTGGTTGAAGAATTAGACCAAGTATAAAGGAGTGTAATATTGCTTAATGGAGAATTTCTTCCAGGAAGGCGTTCGGTTCAGTTGGTTGTGGATTGTGGGGTGTTAGTCCCGGCTATGATGGTTGTTCTTGTGTATTATGAGAGGAAGTGGGTTATTATGGACCCAGGTCAAGCTATTAGCCTAGTTCAGTGCAAGCAGAATCGACTTGAAGTGTGTGAATGGATTTAAACAAGATTTTGGGCTTCATGTGAGTTAGATGTATTCATTTCAGTATAGCGCTCCTCAAAGAGGGGTGTTGGAATATCAGATGTTGTTCCATCTTCGTCCAATTCATGTAATGTTGTGATTGTGCCGTGTGAGTTGTGAAACGTCTTGATAGATCCCTATGTGTTGAGTCTCCGTGTAGTGATGATGTTATGCGAGCAGGAGAGCTCTTGAGATTCAGAGTATATATATCGCACCTCATATGTGCGTAAGTTTTGTAGCATATGGCTTTATCAGTCTCCCCAGGATGGTATTGTGCACTTAGCGTGCTTGTGACCAATGTTTGATATTTGTAATAGTGAGCAATTCAGCTCTCTGTATATTTCCTTATGTGAATTTTATGATGGGATCGGGTGGCACGCCGCCACGGGTATGTTATTTGGATCAGATTTCACGTCGCAACGGTGTGATGATGAGTAAGGTTCCTATATTTATTTTTCTTGTGTTTTACTTTCTATTTTCTGAGAAGAGTTCATAATAAGTTACGTGAGTTGAGTAGACTTTTCCTGAGTCATTCCCTTATGTATCATGTTCGAGTTATGGCCTATTGGCGTGTTGTGGTGTCATGTGAGACTGTTGGTCATGTTTGGGGTGATTTGTTGTCTGAGAAGTTCATACTGTGTGAGACGAGATTTTTGATCAGGAATCTAGTTCGATAAGATTATGTGAAATACATTGAAGAACAGTTACCCTTATTGTTTTGTGATGAGATGGTGGTCTTAGTCAAGAGGAAGGATTCAATGTTTGGTTAACTCTGCATTGGTTAGAAATCCCTACACATCTACTCCGTTGTGGTGGTATCGCCAGCATTATACAGGATGTATATATATATCATAAGGTGCATTGGGAGCATCAGATTCGTGAAATTTTGGCTATTAAGGCTCAGGAAGTGTCATTGTGGTCAGATGATGGGTTATGCGGTGCATGGTGCTGATTCAGCAAAGGTATGTAGTCATGTTCTGGTATATTGTGTGGTAGTTGATACGGTGTTTATATATTGGAACTAGGCCTGGCCGAGAATTTCAGGTATTGGAATTGGGTTCTGAGTTGATTGTATGGATAAAGGAGGATATTTTCAGGCTTGATCAGGCCTATGTGCTCATCTGGTTTGTGGTAGCACGGGCAGGTGCGCGAGGTGTTAAATAGTGATTTCAGATAACTCCAGAGCAGTTCTTGGCACGTTCGAGGACGAACGTCTGTTTCAGTGGGGGAGAATGTAACGACCCGACCGATCGTTTTGAGATCTAGCGCGTCGTTCAGTGGTTTAAAGTCATGAGCAGCTCCATTTCAGGTATTATGACTTGTGGGCATGGTCGGAGTTGAATTTTAGGAAGTTCAGAGTCAAATTGAAAAGAAAATTCTCATTTCAGAAGCCTTAAGTTGGAGAAATTGACTAAGATTGGAATTTTGATTAAACGACCTCCGAATCGGGATTTGAAGGTTCCTTCAGGTTCGTATGATGATTTTGGACTTGGGCGTATGTCCGGATCAGGCTTTGGATAACCCGGAAGCATTTCGGCCTATATTGTGGATACCAGCATTTTGAAGAAATTTCCTAAGTCTGGGTTGAAGTGCATCTCAGTGATATTGATGTCTGTTTGGGATTTCGAGTCTGGGAATAGCTCCGTATGGTGATTCTGGAGTTGGGAGTGCGATCGGAAGTGAATTCGGATGTCCGTAGGTTATTTTGAAGCCATTTGGCTAAAGATAAGAATTTGAAGGTCCTTTTGAGAAATCCGACCGAAAAATTTGATATCGTGGTCGGAATGTGATTCCGGAAGTTGGAGCAGGTCCGTAATGTCAAATATGACTTGTGTGCAAAATTTGGGGTCAATCGGACGTGATTTGATAGGTTTCGGCATCAGATGTGGAAGTTTGAAATTTCAAGTTCTTAAAGTTTGAATTTTTGTGTGATCCGTGGTTTCGATGTTGTTTGATGCGAATTGAGGCCTCGAGAAAGTCCGCATTATGTTTTGGAATAGGTTGGTGTAATTGGACAGGGTCCCAGGGGGCCTCGGGTGGATTCCGAGGGGGTTAACGGATCAAGTTTGGAGTTTGAAGAAGTGCTGAGATTGTTGTCATTTGGTGTGACCGCACCTGCGAGGATTTCGCCGCAGGTGCGGCTTTGGCACCGAAGGTGCGAGATTTTGGTGGCTTGGCTGGGAGCGCAGGTGCGATGTAATTTCCGCACCTGCGAAGGCGCAAATGCGGACAATGGGGTGCAGGTGCGAGTTTTGGCTGGAGCTGAGGAAGCCGCAGGTGCGGGAGTTTGGGCGCACCTGCGGGAGCGCAGGTGCGAAGATTTGGATCGCAAGTGCGAAAATAGGCCTGGGCAGAATGTTTTAAAACCGAGATTCTTGACTCATTTTCTCCCATTGTTCTTTGGTTTGGACGACTTTGAGGAGCTTCAAGAGGGATTTTCATCATGCATTACTAGGTAAGTAATTTCTTCATGTTTTTAAGTTAAATACAAGGTTTATGCATGGAATTAGACATGGAAATTAGTAGGAAATTGGGATTTTTGGGGGGGAAACCTAGAAATTTTAATTTGGATTTTTACCACGAATTGAGCATGAATATTTGAGTAAATTATATATTTGAACTAGTAAAGCTATGGGTAGAGTTTATCTTCGAGAAATTTCGGAATCCGAGCATGTGGACCCGAGGGCATTTTTGTCAATTCACTGAGCGGAGTTGGGAAATTATATAATTTGAATTGTTGCAAGTATTAGAGTATATTTTCATTGGTTTGTCGTTATTTGGATAGTTTTGGGGTGTTGTGCGTCCATTGGAGTCGTCGGAAGGGCTTGGAAACCGGTTATGGAATTTCGGAGCGAGGTAAGTCTCCTTTCTAACTTTGTGAGGGGGAATTGTCCCCCCTAGGTGAATTAATTAAATACGTGCTACTATCTGCGGGGGCTACGTATGCACGAGGTGACGGTAGTCCGTGCGTATCTACTATTATGACATGCCCGGGTAGTCTAGGACCCACTAGCATGCTTTACTTGTCATACTTGTGACCTTGTCAATAAAATATCATGAGATCCTGCAAATAATATTAGACCGATAATGCTATTGAATTGGTAATTTATTTCCTAAGAAGTCTAGAATGTACCTTTCTTAATCATTTAGAAAGATAATTGATGCCTCCGTGGATAATTGTATTCCTGATAAGGTTATATTATTGAATATTATTAAACTTGGCAAATAAATTTCGAGAAAAAGTTTTAAATACTATTTTTGTGACTTTTAAAAGAGAAATTTGTCATCTACTTGAGTATTTATTTTTCTGATGAAGTCGGGGTGGACTGTTGATTGTGCATGACTGCATATGACCGCTTCGCAATTTACATTCCGCGAGCGGAGTGTTATTTTCCCCACTCTCATGGGAGCGGGTTGTACGCCATGGCGAGATTGAAAGATATATTATGGTTCGGGTCGTTCGACCCTCGGCAATGCACAGATATGATTATTATGATGGCTCAGGCCAGTTGTCCTTATCCCGTATGTGCATGCTAAATTGTTAATGATTTTCATCGATTTTGAAGTGACAAGATATTTGGGGGAAAATTAAGAAGTAATTATTTATTTAAGATATTTGGGGGATATGAAGTAGTAATTGTTTATTTACTTTCAGTATTTATTTGAATTACAATTATCTTTAATGTTTACTATTTTTATCATCCTCGTATGCCTATTACGGATATCATATAATGTTAAATTATTTTGTTGGACCTTAGTGAGTGTCAAGTCGACCTCTCGCCACTACCTCTACGAGGTTAGGCGGGATACTTACTGAGTACACGTTGTTTTCGTACTCATGCTACACTTGCTGTGCATTTTTATTGCACAGGTACTTTCATAGCGATGTGGCTGGTTTGGAGACTTAGGCGAGTTGCATCATCCGGAGGCGATCCGCAGCTGACAGAGTTTCCCTCGCATTGTATTCATTTTATTTTAATTTCCTTATCCAATTGTATTTCGGAAAAGCTTTGTAGTAATTGTAAAATTCTTAGAAACTGCTCATGCACTTGAGACACCGGGTTCTGAGATGTGTATGGGATGTATTTTATAATAATGGAATATTAAACTGTCGTATTTACTTAACGGATTTTGTTTAGTTATTACGTAATAAGTTAAAGGTAGTAATTTCAAAAATGTTAAAACATGAATTTATTTCAACTAATTAATGATTGGCTTGCCTGACGATAGTGTCCGGCGCCATGCGACCTTAATAGATTTTGGGTCGTGACAAGTAGAGAGGCAGGGCTTAGTCTCATGCAAGTAGAGAGGCAGGGCTTAGTCTCATGCAAAGAGAAGGCAGGGCTTAGCCTTATGCAAATGGGAGGCAGTTCTTAGCCTCATGTGAGTGATTTGAGACAGGGCTTAGTTTCATGTAAATGTAAAATTAAGAGTGAAGTATTCTTAGCTGACGATGTGTCTCGTGCGTAGCGATTGTGTTTTTGCGATGACACTTATCATGATGACTCCTTCATCCAAAGAAAATTTGTGAGTTTTGCGGGGGAGGTTGGTTCGTGTCTTTGGTTGCTCGATCTTCTCCGTTCTGTCCGAGGATCCTGCTCAAGTTGGCAGGGGTAGCATTTGGCTAAAGGTAAAGTTTCTTTTCAAAGCATGTGTGTATAGATTTCAAAGTCATAGTAATATGCAGTTTAGAAATTAGTTAGATGAACCGGTAACTACATAATTAGAGACATTGTGACTTCCTCTGCCGTAGAATTTTGAGGGTCTTCCTCAAAATTCTGCCCCAGTTAACTAGATGAACTTTCTGACCATTCTGTATGCTGCGGTTGACCAAACTTACTTCAAAATTTTAAGGGTCCTCCTCAAAATTCTTCCCTAGTTTCTGATTGTGGGGAAAATGGAAATTTTATTGAATTGTGACCGAACCCACAGGGCTGCCTACGTATCCCCTCTTAACCAGGAATCAGATCGAGCATAGTTCAATTTACATCATATTAAGAAGCATAAATGGTTTACACATAGTATCTTTTGATTGCATCTGAATTGATAGGCTTTGGCCAGATTTCTCTGTCCATCTCTGTGAGTATGAGCACTCCTCATGTCAATACTCTGTGAACCATGTAAGAACCTTTCCAGTTGGGAGAGAATTTTCTTTTGGCTTCATCCTGATGTGGAAAGATTCGTTTCAGCACCAGCTGCCCCGACGTGAACTGTCTTGGTTTGACCCTTTTATTGAAAGCCCTGGACATTCTATTCTGATAGAGCTGGGTGACACACTACATTCATCCTCTTTCCATCTATGAGGGCTAATTTCTTATAGAGGTTCTTTATCCATTCTGCATCGCTAAGTTCGGCTTCTTGTATGATTCTTAAAGATGGAATTTCTACCTCGGCGGGAATGACAGCTTCGGTACCATAAACCAGCAGATAGGGAGTTGCCCTAGTTGATGTGCGGACTGTGGTATGGTATCCCAGTAAGGCGAATGGTAATTTCTCGTGCCATTGTTTGTGATTCTTTACCATTTTGTTTTTGTTGGCGGCCTCCACGGCTCCATTCATTTGAGGCATGTATGTTGTGGAATTCTTGTGCTTTTTGACATGGACCCTGAGCAGTGCTCACACTGGGGTGGTTGAGGATAGAACCTAAAGGACTTAAGAGTAGGATTTAAAAAAAAAGTAGCAGCATATAAAATGAGGCAGGGACAGATTTAAAACAGTTTTGATTTTCAAAGGAAAGCCATCATAATAGAGTTTAAGACATGGAATATGTAGGCAGGATTGTATTAAGAAAACAAGCAAGGTTTGTAAAGTTGTTTATGCACAAACATACAGTTTAAATAAGTTGAAATCTGGAAAAGTCCAGTTAAACTAGGTGTTCATGCTAGCATTTAGGACAACCTTATTAAACCATAAAAACCAAACAGTCAAAACACCCACATGAATCCAAATAAATACAAGACATATTAGAAAGCAAGTTATCAAGGCATATAAACGACAGAACAAGAAGTTTAATAACAATACAAGCTTCAAAGATTCAGGACTAATTGACTAATTAACATCCTAAAGATGTCCAGTTCAGAACAAGTTCAGAACATCATATAGGAGACAAATTAAGCATATGCTTTAAGAGGATTCATATTATTCAAAAATAACCAGTCTTAGAACTAAACATTATTAACTATAGGACTACAGAGAATCATGTAAACAGGCAGAATCATGCTGAGAAAGGGGTTTTAGACATGCTGGATTGTAAACATAGTTCGGGAATAGAAATGAAATGACAAATGAAAGTCACTCACCAGATAAGCAAGCGAACCAGAATATTTGGCCTTGGCTTTCAGCCGGCCAAGACCAGAAGTAAAAAAGAGAGCATAGAGAGATATAGAACTAAGCCCTAGATTTCTTAGTGAGAATCTATGAATTCGAGTCTTCCTAAAGGGAAAAAGGGAGGGGGTTTAAATAGTGTAGGAACTGAACACATAAACATGGTAAGTATTAAACACAGAATCAATTAAGATCTATATTTAGGGAAAATAATACAGAAACCCAAAGAGTTCAATAAATCAACAGAGAATAATGGTGTGCAATCAGGCGAGTAACACTTAAGAATAAGAGGATACAACAGAGAATAAGGAAGATATCACATAAGAATCGATTAACAATCAGTTTTAGGGGGAAATAAGGTAAAAATAAAGGAACCATGCATATTAAACAGAAATAAGGGAACTATTAGTCAAATATGAGAAAGGAAAGAGCATTAATCCAAAATTCAGTAAAGACGAGGAGAGGTTTCAAACCCTAGTTTTTAGGTAAACCCCATAAAATCGGCAGAAAATAAAGACAATCAACTACATATTGCATGTGATGAACATAGACCAGAAATTATTCAAGAGAAACACATAATCTAACTAGATGTGGTTCAAATGGAAAAGGGTATGAAACCCTAATTTAGGGTAAGTAAAATAAATTGACAAATATAGGCAGATTCATGCATAATAGGACGAATATAGACGGGATAGTACTTTAAATTAAAGCTTGAACCAATTTTTGTTCGAACTAAAATGGGATCTGAAAACCCTAACCTTAGGATTAAATATGAATCAGTGAGAGATACGGAAATTAATCGTACTTACAAAGAGCAAGTGATGAACACAGACGAAATAAGCAGCAAGTTTAGGATTTGAACAAATTTTGGTTCGATTCTGCTTGCCATATTAGGAAAACAATCATGTAACACCATCAACAGTTAGCCAGTAGGGAGGAGGGGCCAATATGGTAAGTACCTGAGGAGGGAATCTCATTAGAGGCGGGATTAGGGGAGTGATTTTGGGTGACGGCGGCTTAGGGTTTTAAGAGGAGAAGAGGAAGAGATGAGAGAATACAGAGGCGGTGGGTTTGGGTGAATGAGATTTAGGGTTAGGGGTTTGGTTAATTAAAATAGGGAGAAGGTATGTGGGTCATTGATCTTGAAAGATCAACGGCTAGGGATTTAAAAGTGACCGGGGCGGGTTATAACAGACGGATATCGATCGGGTTTAGAGGGTTTGGTTAGTTGATTTGGGCTGGGTATTTTGGGATTGTGTATAGTATTAGGTTGTATTGGGTTGGGGCTAGGTCCAAAATTAATTAGGAAAGGGGATAGATTTGAAATACCTAATTAAACCCGTAAAATAATTTATAAAAATAATCAATAAATAAAAAAATGTCATTTGTGCATGAAAAATGATTTAAAATATTTACTTAACATTATAAAAATCTATTTTTCTGTGTATATAATGTAATTATGCATATATGTGGCTATTATTGTTAAATATTGCAATTATAGCCTAAACATGCAAATATAATTATACATAAATGTTTAAAGCTTAATATGAATATAAATGATAAAACTTAAGTAATAAATCATTATAAAATTGTTTGTGACGCAATTAATAATTATTTAGATAATAAAATGCCAGAATAAATTGATTAAAAGCCTTTAAAAATTATGGAAATTATGAAAAAATACTGGTTGATGCTCATGTACTATTTTGAAAGTATATATATATTTACAAAATATATATGAGAAAAACTGGGTATCAACTGGACTCTCCATCTATCAGAACTCTGGCGATGAACTTATCTTCACATTGCACTGTGATGTGCAGGGCCCTGTTATGGCTCAATCCTTCAAGTGGCAACTCATCTTCGTGGAAAGTGATCTTATGGCTCTACGGCACTTGCCCCAACATGTTGGACATTTCTCCGCTGGTAATATTGTTAGGTACATATGCTTCATTCAACACCTTCATCAGAGGATTCCTATGCGCCTCAGAATTTTTCAGCAGTGACAGGATGGATATCTGGGCGGGAGTTTTGTTCAGATGATCAACAATAGAGTACTCCATTGCCTGTACTTTCCTCCAGATATCATCCAGACCAGTTTCAATGATGGGTTGTTTGGTGGCATCTTCCTTGCTTGTTCCTCCCAAATTTTCAGGTGTGTAGATATTTCCCGTTCTAGTCATTCCTTGTGCAGCACCGGACTCTTCCATATTTGCTTTCCCTTTTCTCCTAGATTCGGCAACATAATCCCAAGGTACAACATTGGAATTGAAGGGTGGTGTGGATGCCACCGTCACAGTGAAAGGTGTGGTTACTTCTACCTCAAATGGAGTATGTGTAGCTGCAGGTGGTGTCACTTCTACTTCAAAGGGAGCCGATGCGGCTACCTCAACTTCAACTGGTGGTTGTACCTATACCACAATGGGATTGAGTGTGACTGCAGGTTTCTTAGGGTCATCACCTTCCCGAATAAGCCCAATTGATTCCTCGGGATCCCATTCTTCATCGGTTTCTATCACATTGACTCCTTCACCCCTATGATCTGGGAGGGGATTATTGCGGACATTGGGTGCGGCTTCCTTGGCCTATATGACCTTGGTATCAATCAACGCCTGGATCTTGTCTTTCAGAGTGCGGCATTCATCAATAGTATGTCCCTTCATGCCAGAATAGTATGCACATGTCTTGTTTGGGTTGACCCATTGGGATGAGTTTTCCATAGCCACGACGGGAATAGGGGTGACATATCTGGCAGCCTTCAATCTTTCATATAACTGGTTGATGGGTTCAGCAATAGGGTGTATTGTCTGGGTGGTCTGCGATCGAAATTGGGTCTGGGTTTATGATAGTTTTGACGAGATGGCGGTGAATGATAATAGGATGGCTGGGTGTTATAGGTGTGACAGGCGGTAGCGGGTTGAGGATATCTAGGAGGTGAAGCTTGATATGTAGGTGGAGGTGTTTGGTATGTGAGTGGAGATTTTGGACCTTGGGCTACCATTACTGCTCATATTTCTTTCTTCTTTTATATACCCCCTGATTGTAATGCTTTGTTCGTAGCCTGCAATGCTTCAAAATTGGTTATCATTCCGCTCTTGATCCCTTCTTCAATCTTTTCCCCGAGTTTGATGATGTCGGAGAATTTGTGATTCTCGATGACCATTAACCTCTCATAATATTGTGGATCCTGGGCCCTGACAAAGAATTTGTTCATTTGCTCTTCTTCCAATGCCGGCCTAACCTTTGCAGCTTTTGACCTCCATCGAGTAGCATACTTGCGTAAAGTCTATGTTGGTTTCTTCTTGAGGTTCTGTATGTAGAAGACGTCCGGTGCATTTTCTGTGTTGAACCTGAATCGATCCATGAAGTCTGATTCCATGCTTACCCAATTAACCCACTTCTTGGGATTTTGACTGATACACCAAGATAGGGCGTCTCTGGTGAGACTTCTCATGAATAGCTTCATGTAAATCCTTTCATTCTTCCCAACTCCCACGAGCCTGTGACGATAGGTTCTCAAATGTACCTTTGGGTCACCCGTTCCATCAAACATTTCGAACTTAGGAGGTTTGTAACCCTCCGGCAGCTCCGCATCTGGCTGAATGCACAAGTCCTCATAATTCAGACCTTCAATTCCTTTACCTCCTTTAACACCCTGACTCGGCTTGTGAGCTTCTTGAGCTCCCCTGCTATGTTTTTAATGAGCAGGTCCTTCTTGGCGGATTCTAGGGTATATGAGATTGGTTGAGTGGAGTGGGGTAGGGTTTCCATATATATGGGATTGTTTTGATGAATGCCGGGAGTTTGGGTGTAGTGGTGATCATTGGTTGAATTTTGAGGATCGGGGATAGGTTGTGGGGTATTCTGAGGAGTGTGATAAGTGGTTTGCGGATATTGAGTCGGGAGATGCTGGTGTTGAGGGGGTCTAGGTATGGTTAAAGGATTAGGATTTTGGGGAGGTGTTGCATATTGGTGGGGTGCAGGAGGATTTTGTGTATGTTGGTTTGGTGTGTTTTGAAGAGGTACTGGGTTTTGGGTGTTTGGTTGGTTGATACCTAGGACGTTTAGGGAGAGGTTGCCAAGTTGCGGACTTGCTCAAGCTCCCCTTCAAATTCAAGTATTTTATGTTCCATCTGTAACACCAAATTATTTGGTGTCGGAGTACTCCGACCATCGGAAGTTTCCAAGTTCTCAGCATGTGTATCGTTGTCTGTCCTGACACCACTCATATCGTCCATCTTAGATTTTCCTTTGCTTTTCAGATTATTTGGAGGAGGAGGAAGTGGAGGGCCTCTGGATCTGGTGTGATATGTTGATGATGCCAGTATGTGTGAACCAACCTTGGGGAATGGGACTAATCAAAAAGAAAGAAAAACAAAAAGGTAGCCAAGTCAGTGAGAATTCTGGAAAAGTATTTGCAGTATTTAAACACATATTGTGGAAATGTAAATTCTCATCCTAATTTGGGAGCCTCGTTGTGCCCGAGGTTGGACTAGCAACAAGTAGATTTGGAGAAATTTAAAGCTAATAATTGCCTCATTTCATTAACGTGATAAATAAGACGAATCTAAAACGACAATAAATAAATAAGTCATTAATGGCGTTTGCCTTATTACATTCGAAAATTAATTCTAAAACAAATAAACCTAATCTACTTGGTCCCAGAGGGACCTTCTCCAGGTTTGTATTTCTTGGCTCCATCGATCAGGTTCCCCAGGTCGCGCATGTCCGATAGTAGGTATGCCCTTGCTAGATGTCCTCCTTCGTTACCCTCGGCATTCTGGCAGTCTATGACTCTTTTCCTCATCTTCACCTCGAACTCCATTAAACCCTGCTCCAGATACTCTAGCCTTTCCGTTGACCTAGTATCCATTTCCCTCCATTAAGGCTTTGGTTACCATGGCTAGTCTGGTGTGAATCCTGTCCATTTTGCTTGGAAACACTATGATACCCAAAAAGCAGACGATGAACACGAAAACCCTACGATGAATCCAACCCAGATAGGTGATGGAGAACTCGTCATGAAAGATACGTTAAGATTTGTTGTGTCTGTATCATTCATAAAGGAAGTCAAAAGTTATGTAGGACTTCTTCAAACATACCAAGTCGTCATTCTTTCTTAAGCCCATCATTTTCAGAAACCCCCTGGGGATGAGATTTTTCGGTACCAATAAACCAGGACTGTCCCAAGGTAGTCCATCGAATCCACTTATTTCCTCCAAAAGAGGAGTCATTTCTATGTTGCCAAAACGGAATACAGCCCTTTCTCCGTCCCAGAACATAGTAGCAGCTTCAATCATCATGTTGTTTGGTTGGATGTCTAATAAGGAAGGTAAGTTTCCGAGGACCCTTTTTACATGATTTTTGTCACTTGACGGAAGGTCCTCCCACCAATCTAGCAATAACAGTGGTATATCTCGGACCATGCCGAACTTGGGGACTTCGTGCCTCATTTTCTACAAAATAAACAAAGTTAGACCCTTTCCCCCTCCGGATTCGACTATTTATACATTAAAGATTAGCATATTGGCATTTATTTCTCCAAATAATGCACATATCGTGGTTGCGTCCGTTGGGATTATGGAAAGCCCGGTGGACTTTGGACAAGGCTTTACTTAAAGGGTTATTATGAGGAAAACATAATAACCCAGGATAGGTTTGACCATGATGCATGTACACTTATTATCAGAGTAAGGTTTCTATAGAGGTCTAGACTGGTACCCTCAAGCAGACAACTTGAGGGGGAAAGGCACGAAACCATCGACTGCACCACTGATCGACTAGTTTTACCGCACATAAGCCTTTCCAAATTCAAAAAGGGTGATATAGGAAGAGTGCAGACACTCATCAAGTGTTGCTATGGTATTAATTATGCACGAGTGGAATATGATATTTAGCATGATTTATGCAAAAAGAAAATAACACGTTGTCAAATATTTGCACGATGAAAAATGATAAACTATGGTATTTAATAATTGTAAAGTCATTTAGGAAAAAACAAAGAGAAAAGTCAGTTTCCATAGTAAAAAGTAATAAACAGGGAAGAGAAATCATAAATAAATGAAGATAGGCAAATAAATTCACATAGAGTAGGAAGGGGAAGGGGTGTGCAAGTATTAACGGAATAATAAAGACATGTTTAAAGACTAATTCAAAAAATAGGTTCGTTATGGTAAGAGCCTAAAAATATCCCCAGCAGAGTCGCCATGTTGTCGCGCCCCCTTTTTCTCGCGAAATTGGGTTTCGATATTTTTGGAACAACTCCTTTTGAGAGGGTAAGGAATTTGAATTGAGAGAGTCGCCACCTAACGGATTAAGGTGCGCTAGGGCACCTAGAGCAGATAACTCATATTAACAGTTTACATCACCAGAGATCGGGTAAGGGCTCAAATTACCTCGAGCGGAAGGTGTTAGGCACCCCTCGAGGTCCACAACGGTGGGTCCCGGCCGAATTTACATTAAGCGAATTATTCTAAGGAAAAGAAAGCAATTTGGACAAAGAAGATACTCGATTTATTTTAGAACAGGAATTGGGGGGGTCCTAAGTTTTTTAGCCTATAGGATCACCCCGTGCAATACTTTGTAGCTCCCTCAAGTCGGGGTGCCACTCATAGTATTTAGTGCACGGACTATCATTTCTTACTACCCGATTACTATCTTTAAGTTGTTACTTAAGCGTTCTAGTCGATTCTAGTTCGTTTCCTATGCGTGCACTACCCGTCCCTTAACTATGACCTTGGAGGTATTAGGACCTCTATTTGGGATAGTTCTAGACCCAGCCTATTTTTCTCAAAAATGTAAAAGTCTAGGCGACAAGCAAAAATAATTAGGACTTTCAGGTAGCAAGCAAATATGGGCTCATATTGACCTCCACACATAAACAACAAAGGCACGCAATTGATTGACAGGCTTAAATTAAATTCTTATAGGCAGGATATCTATGTGAGAAATAAGCAAGCAGTGATTTATAGAAGTAGTTTCATTAAGGAAAATGTCAAGACCTATTATTTGCCTACTGATTTTATTCAGTAATATCTGGGCCTTTCAGGCTGTAAGGAATCACAGTTTCGAATCCAGAATTATTATTAAGACCTATGGACATGTTGTCTAAGTGATTAACAGTGGGGATTGTATTCAGAACCAATTAGTATAATCCTATAGGCATGATATCTACGAGTGTGCTGGTTATTATACTATTGACATGACTTCTAGGCGTAGAACTGATTTTAGCTTTATAGACATGTTTCATAGCTTTGTATTTCTTTTTGACCCTATAGGAATTCTTTCTAATTATTGTACTGACTTAAGTCCTATAGGCATGATTTCTAGGTTTGAAACTGGTTTCAGTCCTATAGGCATGGTATCTGTTATTGAATTAATTTAACGTTATAGGCATGGTCTCTATTGAGCAGTAATACGGGAAAAAAATGTACATATTACCAGAAAAATAATTAAATCAAACATTAAGGTCTTATAGGCATGATTGCTAACATATGTTTGTTGGACAAGTTAATGTAACCTATAGGCAGGATTTCTAATGCAATTTTAATCCTATAGGCGGGATTTCTAATGCAATTTAATCCTATAGGCAGGATTTCTAATATGCAAGAATGGTACAACACTCACATGATTTTAACAAATATGATGTAAAATAAGATTAACATAACAAATAAAACCCTATTGGAAGGATTTCTACCCGAATTGCCCAAAGAAAATAAAGGCCCTTCCCAATTTTACTATACACCCCAGAATCTGTTCATTACAAACCAGAGTATAAATTACATAATAGTAATAAGATAAACTATAGGGAGCCTTCATTAGGCCCAAATAAACCTGGGAAACCAGGCCTTCAAACCAATCAACTTTGAGGCTCATTTCATAGGGACATCATAGCCAAGAATAGGTGATTCACACGTAGCACATATAGCACCAGGTTTCCAGTGTGTCAAAGTTTCCAAGGGCTTCAGGGACCCAGGTCAATGCTCACATCAGAACCACATATTCAGAAAATGATTCACAAGAGATTGGTAACCAGTTCCTAGTGTGTCAGAGTTCACAGTAGTCTCACATGGACCCTGAACAGTGCTCATACTGGGGTGATTGAGAACCTAAGGGACTAAGAGTGGAAGTTTTAAAAGAGTGACAGCAAAAGGAGGTAGGGACAGATTTTAAAACAATGCTGATTCCAGAAGAAACAAAGTTCAGAACACATAGTTGCATTCAGCAAAACAAGCAAGGTTTGTAAAGTACATAGTTTCATATAGACCTAATTATACTAAGTGAACATGCTGACATTTAGGACAACCATTGCTTAATCACATAAACAATTTAGGCAAAACAGTCATATTATCACATGACATGTTAGCAAACAAATTGACAGGGCTCATGAATTAAGTAACAATACATATCTGCAAAGTTAGGATAAGTTAACTAATTGCATGCTGATAGCATCTTAAGGAATGCAAAGTTCAGAACATGTGCAGGATTAACGAACAGTGTACATGGACAAGTTTAAACATTAAGCCAGTTTTTAAGATGATTTATATTATTCAAAATAACTAATCTTAAATTGATAGTATTAACTATAGGATTAGACAAAGTCATAGAAGCATAAGGGAAGAATCATACTCGGAATTTAAACATGTTGGTAGAGCAACACATATTATGGAAAAACATGGAGAATAAAGTGACAAGGGATTAGGGCTTACCAGTTAAGCAGGAAAGCAAGTAACCACAACAGTAAGTCCAGAATCAACTGGCCTTGGCTTTCAGCCAGCCAAGACCAGAAACAATGAGCAAAGAGAATTAGAGTAAAAAATCTAAGTTTCAATGAGAGTATTAGAGTTCGAGTTTGTCCTAAAGGGGAGAGGAGAAAGGGTTTAAATAGTGTTCAATTAGACAGACAAATAAAGGAAGTAATCAAACACATATAGGTAAGGAAAGAAATTAATCATAAAATCAATTGAAGTCAAAGTTCAGTCAATTAACAGGGCATAACAGCGTGTACTCAGGCGAGTAACATTTAAAATAAGGAAAATATCAATTAACAGTCAATTTCAAGGCAAATAAGGTAACAAAATAAAGGAAATATGGTATATTGAGCATAAGTAAGGAAAGTTTTTGTCATATACGAAAAAGAAAAATATTTAAAATCAGTAAGGAAGGAAAGATTTAAACCCTAATTTGGTAAAACACATAAATCGGCAGAAATAAAAAGACAAAGAGCCACATGCTTCATAGAATGAACATAGACGGGAATATACTCAAAGAACACATAACCGAACCAGATTTGGTTCCAAAATAAAAGGTCTGAAACCTTAATCTTAGGTAAACCATAAAATCGATAAAAATAAAGGTAAAGAATCAAATATTTTAGTAAAATGAACATAGACAGGAGTTTGTTCAAAAAGAAAAATCAGAATCGAACTGGGTCTGAAACCCTAATTTAGGGCAAATAAAGGAAATTAACAAGAATAAGAAGATTCACGCATAATGAAGCGAATATAGACGAGATAATGCTAAAAATTAAAGTTTGAACCAGTTTAGGTTCGAATCAAAGAGAATCTGAAACCCTAACCTTTAGCCTAAGTAGGAATCCACAAGAGATACGTAAAACAACCGTACTCACAAAGAATACGGGATGAACACGGATGGAATACACAATAGGTTAAGAATTTTGAACCAGATTTGGTTTGAATCTCTCAAGATCTGCTTGCCATTTTAGGCAAGCCATTAGGAAATACCAAAGTCGGGTAGCCCGTAAGGAGATAGGACCAAATAAGGTAAGGAATCATAGATTGATTTCATTCCTGGGGTTAGAATCAGGGAGATTTTGAGTGACGGCGCTACGGTTTTGAGAGGAGAAGAAGAAGAGAGAGTTTGAGGGAGACGGAGTGGATGAAATGGGTTAGGGTTAGACGGGTAGGTCATAATTAAAAAGGGGTGGAGTGGTACGAGCCAGTGGTCTTCAGAGATCAACGGTTGTGATTTAAAAAGGTTGGGTCGGGTGTTTTGGATGGGTATATGTCTGGGTTAATGGGTATTTAGGTATTGGGTATTTGGCTGGTGTATTGGGCTGGGGTAATTGGGTAGTGTATAGGTCTGAAATTATATTTTTAGGGGCTATATTTTAAATAACCAATTTAATAAATAAATAATTTATAAAAAATAATTAATAAATAGAAAAAATATCACTTGTGCATGAAAATAATTTAAAATAATTATTTAATATTAAAAATATAAAAAGTCATTTTCTTGTATAAATAATATAATTATGCATATATATGGGCTATTATTGCAAAATATGGAATTTTAGCCTAAGGATACAAAAAATACAAGTATAATAAATATATAGAAAAATATTTAAAGCTTAATACGGATATAGATGATGAAATTAAATGATAAATCATCATAAATTTATTTGACATGCAATTAATAATTACTTATATAATAAAATGCAGGAATAAATTGATTAAAAGCTTTTTTAAAATTATAGAAAATTATGGAAAAATATTTGATGATGCTCATGCACTATTTTGAAGGTATATATGTATTTTTGAGAAATATAAGAAAAAATTGGGTATCAACACTTCTCATCATCATCATGATTAAGCAATACGGCCTCCAAAGTATCATCAACATTCATCATGGCACTAGAATCATCAACAATCACCTCGGTCACTAAGTACACCAATGAACAAACTTCGTTGCTATTCGGTTTCCTCATAGGTTTGCACACATGGAAAACCATCTTTTCATTACCCACCCGGAAGGTGAGCTCATCCGCTTCCACATCAACAAGAGACTTCCCCGTAGCAAGGAAAAGTCTACCCAAAATAATAGGCACCTCATAGTCCATTTTACAATCAAGAATCACAAAGTCCACCGGGAGGATGAACTTATCAACACGAACCAACACATCATCAATAATACCCAACGGTCTCTTCATAGTATGATCTACTATTTGTAACCTCATAAATGTGGGTCTTGGTTTCCCAATTCCCAAATTTTTGAACACCGAGTAAGGCTTCAAGTTGATACTTGCCCCTAGATTACAAAGAGCTTTGGCAAAATTGGCACTTCCAATAGTGCAAGGGATTGTGAAAGCGTCGGGATCTTCTAATTTTAGAGCCATTGAGTGCACAATTTCACTCATTTGATGTGTCATCTTTATAGTCTCACAATTCATCGACCTTTTCTTTGTCACCAAATCCTTCATGAACTTTGCATATCCGGGCATTTTCTCCAAAGCCTCGACCAATGGCACATTAATAGATAAACTCTTCATCATGTCAATAAACTTCTTGAATTGGTTCTTGTCATTTTGTTTGGCAAGCCTTTAAGGGTATGGAGGAGGCGGCCTTGGTATTAGTGTCTTAGCCTTTGGCACTATCGGTTCTGGTATGTCAATAATGTATTCCCTAGACGGGTTCACTTATTCTTGAGTCTCCTACACATTTTCATCAATATCAATTCTCACTTCGTCATTATCTTGAACCACATTGTTTGGAATCTCATCTTCTTGAATCACTTGATCATCATCCACAATTCTTCTTTCACTTGAGGTTGTTGCCTCCCCACCTTTTTCACTCCTAGTGGTTACGGCCATGGCATGTCCCGACCCCCGATTCCCATGGTTATTATTCCAACCTCCTTGGTTATTGCCTCCCCAATATCCTTGATTGTTGCCACTCCAATTGCCTTGGTTGTTTTGATTGTTCCAATTGCCTTGATTTTTTTTATTGTTCCAATTACCTTGATTATTGTTACCAACACTCCAATTGCCTTGGTGGTTTGAGTTCCAATTTCCTTGATTACCTTGAGATCTCCATTGTTGTTGATTCAGGCCTTGAGAGTTGTTTCTTTTCCCTTGGAAGTTGTTCACATATTGCACTTCCTCCTCTTGTTCATTGTATGATTCATCTTGGTCAAACCCACTATCATCTTGCACATATTGTTCCACACGATTTTGCACTTGTTGACCCTTTTCCCTTCGCTTGTTCATCATCATATTTACACCTTCCATTGCAGTTACTTGCTTAGGACCTTGAACTTGTTGAAGTTGAGTTTTGGCTAATTGATTCATCGTGGTGGTCAACTCAGCAATTTCTTGCCCATGATCACGCAATTCTTTATGTAGGTGAATCAAATTTGGATCACCTTGAGGCACATTTTCTCTACTTTGACATGCCGATGCAGTGTCCGCCATTTCATCCAAGACTCATAAGCTATGGCATATGATGTTGTCATGAAATTTCCACCGGCAAGTTGTAGTATTGATCCCCCTATAAAAAGTTTGTTGAATCATCGCCTCAGTAATGTCATTATTCGGGCACTCTTTCACCATAGTAAGGTACCTCTCCCATATCTCGTGCAACGGCTCATTGGGTTCTTGCTTGAATTCTAGAATCTCATCTCGAAGAGTAGCCATATGCCGGGGAAAAAAGAATTTGGCAATGAATTTCTCTGCCAATTCATCCCATGTACAGATAGAATGGTTTGACAATCTTTCTAACCAATCCAAGGCTTTCCCCCATAGAGAGAAGGGAAATAGCCTCAACCTTAGAGTATCCTCGGAGACGTTGGTCTACTTACTCCCTCAGCAAGTGTCCACAAACCCCTTCAAGTGTTTGTATGCATTTTAACTTGGAGCCCCGGTGAAGAATCCCCGTTTCTCTAGCAATGTGAGCATAACATTAGTGATTTCTAAGTCCTCCGGCAACGGTACCAATAACTTGTTGCAGCAAAACGTACACGCAAGTATACGCGGTCGTCAAGTAATAAAGTGATAAAAGTCGGATGTCGAACCCACGAGTACTTGTGATTAACTTTTAAATAAATTAGACTATCCTATTATCCAAACAAGGATTAAACCCAAAAGCAGTGATGCTAAAGTAATTAAACTAAAAAGAAAATAACTAATGAACTTTAAATAGAGGAAGAACAGATTTTTATATTATCAATGTAATGAAAACGATCTAGGGTTACGGGCTATCTAACATTCCTATTGTATTCTTCAATTGAATTGATTAACTAATTTATCTAGTTTATTGGTTAATAGGATTAACATTGCCCATAAGAATCTGTCGAGTTCTTACTCGCCTATTCAAGCTAACCTAACGCCTATATGTCTATGGAATTAGAACTAAAATGCATTTATAATTCCTGTTAATCAACCAAGCAAGGCAATTAGGTAGATGTCTATCCTAATCGCGAATCCGTTTTCCGATGTCAGGGTTCAAGAACTTGTTCCACTCAATCTTATATGCAATCTAGAATTCCCACTTTCAAGTTCAATTATAGATTCGTAGATAGTATTCAATTGGTGATCAAGCAATTAAATAATTAAGCGCAAGATTGAATAAATAAACCAATGCGATAAACTACGAAATCAAAATCAATATTCGAATAACAATAGTCATGAAAGAATCAAAACCCTAGAACGTGAAGTTTAGTTCCACATAGATATGGTAGCCAAACAACAAATCATACAAAGAAACATAAAAAATACTAAGTTTGATGACAAAAGATGAAACATGGCTTCCACAGCGGCTCTGTGCTTGTTTTTTCATCTCAAAAATGTCCTCTCAAACTAAAATAGATTTAGAACCCCTTTTATACGAGTTGGGATCGTATAGGGCCGAAATAACTTTATCCCGGACCGAACGAAATAGAAAAATTCAAGTTTTGAGCGTTCAGGGGCCGATAGATCCAGTAAGATTTTCACGATTTAATCCTTGGCTTTCCCGCATTTGATTCAATGTGTTGCTTCACGTTTTGCTTGTCCAGGTAATCAATCCACACTTTATTTATTTTGTCTTCACTTTTCTTTCCTTATTTTTGTTTGGTTTCATCTCATCATTATGCCATAATTTTTCAGTTATTAGATACTCATGAGCTAATTATTATAGGGTAGAAAATACACTTCAAAAAATTATTTTGCTCCCAGTTTCATCTCGTATCTACATTAAAATAAACTCAGTTAATCACAAATATAATGCAATTTAGTACTAAAGCACTAAAATGTAAGATAAATAATGCACTAAAAATATATAATTATAGCCAAATATCAGTGAATTATTTTGTTTTAAGAATCAATCTTTTTCAATTTTAAACAATAGACGTTCTACCCGCAATGGGGTAATCAAATACAGTCAAACTTCTGTATAACAGCCTTATTTGTTCTAGATATTTTTAGATGTTATAGCGAATTACTGTTATAGAAAATATATATTATACCAGAATATGAACTTTGGTTCTGAAAAAACTTAATTTTAAAAGTGAAATATTGTTATATAAAATACAGTTATAGAAAGATCGTTGATTATATCATTTGTTAGGTTTTCTTTTTTTGACCAACAGACAATGCATAACAAATAGCGTCCTTAAATTCGATTTTAATATGGCACGCAAACTATACACTTTCCTTTCATATTGTCATATTTACCCAAAAAATTATTACTCTCTTCATTCACTTTTACTTGTTCGTTATACCAAAAATATATTTTAACTTTTTTGTCCATTTTAGCAAATTACAGGAAAGAATTTTTTTTTTTCTTGTTTTACCCTTATTATTAATTACTCATTTTTAAAATTATTTCCCAACACTATTTGAAATGCTATCATTATGATAGGATATAAGGTAACATACGTACTATAATTATTATTTTTTAAGAGGCATGAAAATTTTAAGATAGACAACTAAAAATGAACGAAGAGAATTATGCTTTATTGGCGTAAGCACAAACGTCATGAGGTAACCTTGGAGTTCGATGGCTTCTAGAAATGGTTCGACTGATCATAACTGAAAATGGAAGTCCTACTTATTTTAAGAATTAGGTTGTAACTTATAAATAGTAGTAATAATTGTGTAAGAGTTCTCTGTCTTTCTCTAGCTAGTTTCACTATTTCTTTTAATTAATTTAGCAGAATTATATTCGGAAAAAGCAATGGGAGATATTATAGAGGTGGCCGAACGACGTATAGAATGTGAGTCATCATCTTTCTCTTCATTTAAAGTAAGACCCATTGATAATGATGATCGCTTTGATAATATTCAGCGGGAAAGAAGAGATGGACCGTTTTTTTATGGTTCGATTTGGGTTGGTTTTTTCCTAAAAAGAAACCAAACTAAGTAAGTCGATTTTTCAAATATTAGAACCAAATCAAAATAATTGAATTGGTTTTTTATCGATTCGGTTTATATTTGTTTTTCAATTTTTTCGGTTATTTATCGATTTTTTTCTTAAAAATGAGACATACAAACCAAACACATATTTCGGTAACTACATTTTCACGTAACACTATCAAATCAATTGTTGTTTGAGAAATCTCATTTTCAAGATATATTGATGATAATTGAATCAAATGGTGATGAAGAATTTAAGTACTCAATTAAAAATCGATTATTTTTAACATGAAATAAATTTTTGTACTTAGCAAAAGAAAACTACCAATCAAACTAGAATGTAAAGGCAAGAATTGGATTATTATAATAGCAAAGAACTAGAATTAAAATACAAATGACTAATATGTACCATAAAATTTTAGAAACTTTATATAAAAAGATACATATATATAGGTGTAATAATAAATTTAAACAGCTACTTTTATAATCGATTTGGTTCGGTTATTTTTTTATTAAAACCAAAATCAAACTAAATTTGATCGGTTTTTAAAATTCAAAACCAAAATCAAATAAAACCTAAAAAGTATCATTTTTTCTGGTTGGTTTGGTTTGGTTTTTCGATTTGGTTCGATTTTTTCGGATTCTTATGAACGCCCCTAACGTATAGTAATAAATATCATGCATGCACTCATAAATAAGGTATGGGAAGGCTATCGAGTATGCAACTTTACTCTAAACTTGCATATATAGATAGAGAGATTATTTCCGATAGATTATCGGCTTCAAATAAGCATGTAAAATCATAATAGTATAGATAAAAAAATACAATAATGTAAAAATCAGGAAGCAATAAGATTAAATTTAATAGTCACTAATTCTTATATTTGGTCAGGTCGTGGGAAGTAGTGGTTTTGACGGTGGTTTTTGCATGGCGGCTGTATACGGTGAGTTTTGTACGTTAATATGTTGCAATGAGTTTTGTACGTCAAATGGAAATAATATCTCTGTTTCCACAATTACGTCAAATGGAAATAAATAATTAAACAAATATAGAAAGACTTGTTTGAATTCTCTATTGCGTTAAGGTTGTTGGATTGGCCTAAATAAACTTAAATTAAATTTAAAAATGAAAAGGTTTTTATGTGATGTGTCAAATAATTGGACCAGTGTATAATATGTTTTCTTATAATACTTGATCTAATATAATTTAATTTGGTACTAATGATAAATCCAAACACCTAAATAAATTAACTATTCCGTCACTGTCTCATTTCTATCTCTCTTTTTTCACTCAAGGCATAACTAAAAAAGTTCATACTCCTTAAACTTATAAATTATCGGATTAGAACCTTAAGGATTTCATCTAGAAATATTTATTGATTTTATAAATTTTTATTTCCGTCATAAATTTGTGAAAGAATTGCGATAGAAATTGAATAATGACATATTATTATGTTTGTCACAAATTTCGTCCATATTAATGAATTTGTGACAAATTGTATTCTTCTAATAGTGAGATATGCCTTAAAATTTGGACTTTATTTCTATATATTGTTTTCTAATTAGTTATAGTACGATATATATATATATATATATATATATATATACACACATTCGTGCATCATACTTTCTTTTTACTTTCTTTTCTTTTTCACTCTCATGAGAAAGTATGCACAATCAATAGCTAGCTATTCTGTGCTGGGGGAAGGTCCTCCTACATAGTATTAAGATACTTAATTCCATTCTTATATACTCTATTCGTTTATTTTTAATTATTCACTTTTAATTTTGATATTAATACATACTAAGCTCGTATATATTTTATTATTTTACTATTTTATCCATAATAATGTAGAATTTCAAATATTGTTGAAAAATTATTTGAAGAATTAGTAATTAATGATAAGAATAAAATAGGAAAAGAATTTGTCTTATTCTTGATTTGCTAAAATGGAGAAGTAAAACTAAAATGTAAAATGAAATTCTAATCCGTTTATGTTACAAGATTTTAAATTAACAATAAATTTTGTATTCAATTTCTGCAGGTCGTGGGGAATAATGATTTTGACGGTGGTTTTTGCATGGCGGCTGTATACAATGTGGCTATTAGTTCATCTTCACGAATCAAACTCTGGAACTCGTTATAGCAGATACCTTCAACTCTATATTGCAGCTTTCGGTTAGTTCAAACTCGTTTAATTAGTTAAAGTTAAACAACTACTTACCAATATTGTCCCTTTATTAGAAACTTGAAATTTTTATATGATCTTGTTGCAATTCAATATTCTTGTCATCTAGGAAGTGACAGCAATTTTCCTTCGATTCTTGATATTTAATTTGGTTACATATACTGCTATAAACACAGTGGCGTAGCCAAAAACTTCATCAAGAATGTTCAAATTTTAAAGAAGTCAATAAATAAAGTACCAAATATTTTAAATCAAACTACGTAATATTTAACTAAATAATTAATTAAAATAACTTTTAATATAACTATAATTTTATAAATCAAAACAAACTAACCCAAAAAAAAAAAACGCTAGAAATTTTATTAATAAAATCTTTTCTTTTGTGTGTGGCCCATGATGTTTTGATCCTTTCTTTCTTGCTTGCTCTATCGCTTTTTTTGAGGGCCTCCCGGACTCCATTGTCAATAGTGTTTAAGCATAAACCAAAGGAAAGAGAGAGTCGAGAGAATTTATAGTGTGTAAAAAGCTTTTGTTGAAAAATTTTAATGTAGAGCTTGACTTTTAAATTACAAAATTTATTTAAGAAATAACTTTTAATTTAAATTTTACTTTTAACATTAATTGGTTATTTCTATAAAAATTTTAAGTTTTATTAGGAATTGTTTTACATTGAAAAAAAAAACAAATAGACCACACAAGATAGTCTCCGTTTAGTTTTGGCAAACAAAATAGACAGAACTTTGAACCCTTAAACAACACGTCACTTTAAATAAGCAGAATCCATTCAACTACTTTAAAGGTATTCAAAATCAAATATATAACCATATAAAATAGTATTTAACTTACATATACAGTATAATTTTTCGGAGAAGGGTGTATGCTTGACCACCCTTGACATAGGGTGACTATGCTACTGTATAAACCCCAACACCTTAACCAAATCCCAGCACCTTAGAAGCAGGGGCGATCTATGTAGGGCAGAGGGGGTGGTACGAGCGCCACCCGCAAGCTCGGGTTGTATACTATCTTGAGGAAATATGTTATATATCTATGGCTTGAGAAGTAATTAAATTAACGGAGATGCCGTGGTCAAGGACTCACTTTTCCATGCATAACACCCAAGATCGATTCCCATAGTCCATTCAATTTTGTTTTCCCTCTTTCCAGTTCTTTTTTTTTTTTTAATTTCTTTATTTTCTTCAGCTTTGTCTTTCCTCTCCTTGTACTACCCCATTTTTGTTATAGTTTTAAATTATATATTTGCGTCCGTTTTCTTATTCTAGATCTCAAAATTCTTATTCGAGTATGATTTTAATCATTTTTTTAATCATATAATGTTAATTTTCTCTTGATTTCAAATAAAAGACCAATGTCTTCAGTTTGGTTATCGTATATTAAATTATGCATCAAAAATCTTGTGGAACGAAAAAATATTTTAAAATGGACCCGAACCGAATTAATTCAAGAAAGAGCGAACCGGCCAAATGTATAGGTATATTATCACTTTAAGCCTTCGCGAGACACTATTTACATCTTCTAATCGAAAAAGTGTATAAAATTTGTATAATATATATATCTATATATATATATATATATATATATATATAGAGAGAGAGAGAGAGAGATATAGATATAGATATATAGATATATATATATATTGTAACGACTCGGTCGGTCGTTACACAGAATTTGCATTATATTTGTTGTTATTGCCTTGTCATAGGTTGGTTATACTGTTTAGGATGTGTTAGAGTTGGTTAGCTCAAGTTCGGAGTGGTTATAGAAGGAGTTAACACACTTAGCCTCTAAAAGTAGCTTTAGAGTTGAAAAAGTCAACTAAGAGTTGACTTATTGGTAAACAATCTCGGAATGCGGATTTTATAGCTCAGATAGCTTCGTTAGGTGATTTGGGACTTAGGAGTATGTCCGGAATATTTTTGTGATGTCCGGTGTAGAATTAGGCTTGAATTGGCGAAAGTTAGTTTTTGGCGATTTCCGATCGACAGTGGAAAATAGTCTATCGGGGTCGGAATGGAATTCCGGAAGTTGAAACAGGTTTGTAATAGCATTTTAGATATGTGTGCAAAATTTCAGGTCAATCGGATGTGTTTTGGTTGGTTTTGGCGTCGTTGGTGGAATTTAGGAATTTCAAAGTTCATAGGCTTGAATTTGATGTGATTTTGGTGTTTTGATGTTGTTTTTGGTGTTTCGAAGGCTCTACTAAGTTCGAATGATGTTATGGGACATGTCGGTATATTTGTTGAGATTTCGGGGGGCCTTGGGTAGATTTCGAAAGGTTAACGGATCAATTTAGACTAGAAGAAAAGCTGCTGCATTTTTTTCACAGTAGCATGAACAGTAAATCGGGTGAACAGTAACTCGGGTGAACAGTAAAACGTGTGAACAGTACCGCAAAAATTATGGACAATATAAAAATAAACCCTTCGCGACCAATACCCACTTTTTCACCATTTTTTGTACGGAAAGAGAGCTTTTGAGGCGATTTTGAAGAGAAGAAATCATTGTTCTTCATTGAGGTAAGGATTTTGGACCCTAATACTCGATTATATGTGATTAAGGATCAAATATCAGTGTCTAATTCATGAAAATCAGTAGAAAAAGATGGAGTTAGGACTTGAGATTTTGAGACCTTTAAGGGTCGAGTTGAGGGGTCAAACGAACTCCGATTTTAGTGTTCTTTATATGTACGGACTCGTGATATGATGAAGAACATTTTGGTATAAAATTTTTCGAGTTCCGATACGCGGGCCCGGGGGTCGGGTTTTGACTAATTTCGGATTTTGTGCTAAAATTGGTACTTTTCAATTGGAATTCATTTCCTTAGCATAATTTGATGATAAAAATCTGATATTGGTAGATTTGGAGCACTTGGAAGTTGATTCGAGAGGCAAGCGGGTTGCAAAGTAGCTTTTCGGGCTAGTTTGAGGTAAGTAATGTCTTTAAATCCTGTCCTGAGGGTATGAAACCCCGGACTTTACATCCTTTCACGGTTTTGGAGTGACGCACACACTGGATGACGAGTGTGGGGCGTGCACGAATTGAAAATTTGAAAATATGTTCCCTTTTTAGGCAACTATTGAGTTGTGAAACTACTTATAAAGCATATTCTTTATAGTATTGATATGTTTTGATATAATTGGGTTGTAAGCCATGTTTGGGGCCTAGTTCCGATCTGTTTTAACTCTTTGGGGGCTATTTTCCTGATAATTCCTCACTTAAAAACTATGATTTTACACTCAGTCTTTCTTGATAAATTATTTTGACACTCAGCGGTTGTTGATATTAATTCTTGAAATGAAATATTGTTTTGGGTCGAGAACCCTGTTTATTTATGGCCCGAGTGGCATGTTGAGAGCCTCTGACTGAGTGAGGCTGAGGGCCAATATTGTGAGGATGTTATGATATGAGAGAGGACGAGTGCCTGAGAGTGATTGATGCCATGATTTGGCTTGTTTATAGTGCTTGGGCTGTAGGAGCCCCTCCGGAGTCTGTACACACCCCCAGTGAGCGCAGGTACCTACTGAGTGCGAGTGCCGAGTGNACAGATATTTTTGGGAGTTTTACTGAGAAATACTGGAAAATATACTTGTTTTAAAGAATTTTTATGGAAACTGGCTTGAACTTCTATATACCTTATTGAGCCATGGCATTTTATTGTTTTGTGGATTGGTGTATTTGTATTGTGTGTTTCTTATTCTCAGACTGTGATTTATTTTCATTACTACTGAGTTGGCGTACTCATCATTACTCCATGTACCTCTGTGTACAGATCCAGGTACTAGTGCAGAGCAGTAGCCATATTCGTTCGTTATCAGCATCATTTACGGGATTTCGATGTAGCTGTTCAGCGTCCGCAGCTTCTCCACCTCCCTTCTTCTTATAGCATTAGCATTTGATTCATAAACATTTATTAAGACATTAGGAGAGTTAGTTATATTCTTAGATGCTCGTGACCATGTTGACTCCAGTCCTAGGGGAATTGTTTAGACAATGGATTATTTTATATTTGCCTAAAGACTGAGGAAATTTTCATGCTTGTTATGCTGATATTTAATGATATTGCATTATTTGATTAAACTAAGTGTGTAGTTATGTGATGGTTGGCTAGCCTAGTTCCACGATAATCTCCATCACGGCCTGTTGGGATTTGGGGTCGTGACAAGTTGGTATCTGAGCTCTAGGTTACATAGGACCCAACGGTCATGAGCAGGTTTAGTAGAGTCTTGCAGATCGGTATGGAGACATCTGTACTTATCTTCGAGAGGATGCAGAACTCTTATGAAAAAATAATTCTCATTTTCTTGAACTCTTTCGTGACAATCTATTGGTTCTTGAAATCTAAACTCATGTTGTTTCATTATCTCACAGATGGTGAGGACACGCAATACCAATCAGGGTGAACAGACACCAGCCAGACCCACAAGGGGTCGGGGTCGGGGCCGTGGTGGAGTTAGGGGACCAGCCCGTGCAGCAGCCGGGACAGTACCGCAGGATACCCCTGTCATTCAGGATTAAGCTTCCCGCCGAGAGTGCTCCAGTGGGACAGGCTCAGGCACCGACAGTGCCTATTGTTATTCCTGGTATTCAGGAGACCCTGGCTCAGATATTGATGGTGTGTACCAGTTTGGCTCAGGCAGTTGCTATGTCTACTACTGCCACTGCAGCTCAGGCCGGGGGAGGTATTCAGGCTCCAGCTGCCCGGACACCTGAGCAGGCTGTACAGGGTATTCAGGCACCGGGGGTAGTCCCAGCCCAATCGGTTGCCCCAGTTCAGGACTATGTGATTCCAGCTATGCCCGAGGATGAGCAACGTAGGCTGGAAAGGTTCAGTAGACTTCAGCCTCCGACTTTCAGCGGCACAGAGGGTGAGGATGACCAAGGTTTTCTGGATAAATGTCAGAGGATATTACGTATTGCGGGTATTTTGGAGACCAGTGGGGTCTCGTTTGCTACATTTCAATTTGCTGGTGCTGGTGCTGCTTTCACTTGGTGGGAGTCATTAGAGAGGCGTAGTCCGGCTGGTTCAGCACCACTCACCTGGCAGCAGTTCTCCACGATATTTTTGGAGAAGTATGTCCCTCAGTCCTACAGAGAGGAGCAGTGCAGACAGTTTGACCAGCTGTGCCAGGGAGAGTTGTCAATTACTCAGTACGAGATGAGGTTTTTCGAGTTGGCTAGACATGCTTCTGAGTTAGTCCTACTGATAGGGAGAGGATCAGGAGATTTGTAGATGGTATCACGTATCAAATTCGGATTTTGATGACCAGGGAGAGAGTGTCTGGAGCTACATTTGAGCAGGTAGTTGACATTGCTTGGGACATTGAGTCGGTTCGCAGGCGGGAGCGTGAGGAGAGGGAGGCCAAGAGTCCTCGGGGATCAGATAGCTTCAGTGGTGCCCTGCCAGATGGAAATTTCAAAATATCAGAGGTCGTCCATTTAGACCTCCACATCCAGTCCGCCTAGCCTATAGTGGCGCATCTTCGGGGCAGGGTCCCCGCAGCTCTCATCAGGGTCGTTCATCTTTTAACGCCCTTCCATCTCAGAGCTCCTCCAGAGCATCATCATATCAGGGTTCCTCTATGCATTCGTTCGGTGGTTATCATGGTGGAAGGGGTTCCCTTCAGTCCACATCTCCAGCTCCAGGTAGTTACTTTGAGTGTAGAGAGGTTGGTCATGGATGGAGGTTTTGCCCTCGTCGTGCTAGTGGATCATCTCAGCAGAGGGTTCAGCCCTCGACTTCAACCCCAGTCACTTCACCACCTACTCAGGAAGCTAGGGGTGGTGGTCAGGAAACTAGAGGTCGCCTTATAGGGGGAGGTCGAGCAGGTGGAAGCCAGCCACATATTTATGCATTTCCGGCTAGGCCTGATTCTATGGCCTCAGATGCGGTGATTACAGGTACTATCTCAGTTTGTCACAGTAATGCTTTGGCTTTATTTGACCCTGGTTCCACATACTTTTATGTTTCATCGTATTTTGCTCACTTTTTGAATATGCCCCGTGAGTCTTTAGTTATGTCTGTTCATGTTTCAACTCCGGTGGGCGATACTATTGTTGTGGACTATGTGTACCAGTCGTGTATTATATCTATTGGGGGTTTGGAGACCCGAGTGGACTTGATGTTACTCAGTATGGTTGATTTTGATATGATACTGGGCATGGATTTGTTATCCCCGTGTCATGATATTCTTGATTGTCACGCTAAGATTGTGACCCTGGATATGCCCGGAGTTCCTAGAGTTGAGTGGAGAGGGTTTATAGAGCATGTGCCTAGAAGAGTGATTTCTTATTTGAAGGCTCGGCGTATGGTTGAGAAGGGGTTTTTATCGTATCTGGCTTTTGTGAGGGATGTCAGTGGTGAGACTCCCGTTATTGATTTGGTTCCTGTGGTCCGTGACTTTTCGGACATGTTTCCTGCAGACCTGCCAGGCATGCCACCTGACAGGGACATTGATTTTGGTATTGACCTGGTGTCAGGCACCCAACCTATCTCTATTCCACCTTACCGTATGGTACCAGCGGAGTTGAAATAATTGAAAGAGCGGCTTCATGAACTCTTATATAAAGGGTTCATCCGGCCGAGTGTGTCACCTTGGGGTGCACCGGTGTTGTTTGTGAAGAAGAAAGATGGCTCCATGCGTATGTGCATTGATTATAGGCAGCTGAATAAGGTTACGGTGAAGAACCGGTATCCTTTGCCCCGTATTGATGACTTGTTTGATCAGCTTCAGGGAGCTAGGGTGTTCTCCAAGATCGATTTGAGGTCGGGGTATCACCAGTTGAAGATTTGGGATTTTGACATTCCGAAGACTGCTTTCAGGACCAGATATGGTCATTATGAGTTTATGGCTATGCCATTTGGGCTGACCAATGCCCCAGCCGCATTCATGAAATTGATGAATAGCGTGTTTCAGCCTTACCTTGATTCTTTCGTCATTGTATTCATTGATAACATCCTGGTTTATTCCCGTAGCCAGGAGGAACATTCTCAGCACTTGAGGATTGTGTTGCAGAGGTTGAGGGAAGAGAAGCTTTATGCAAAATTCTCCAAGTATGAGTTTTGACTTGGTTCAGTAGCTTTCTTGGGGCACGTGGTGTCTAGTGAGGGTATTTAGGTTGATCCGAAGAAGATTGAGGCGGTGCAGAGTTGGCCCAGACCGTCCTCAGCTACGGAGATTAGGAGTTTCCTTGGTTTGGCGGGATATTACCGTCGCTTTGTGGAAGGATTTTCTTCTATTGCTTCACCATTGACCAGATTGAGCCAGAAGGGCGCTCCATTCAGATGGTCCGATGAGTGTGAGGAGAGCTTTCAGAAGCTCAAGTCAGCATTAACCACAGCTCTAGTACTAGTTTTGCCTACCGGTTCGGGTTCTTACACAGTTTATTGTGATGCTTCTAAATTTGGGTTGGGAGCGGTATTGATGCATTACGGTAGGGTGATTTCCTACGCGTCTACAAAGTTGAAGGTGCACGATAATAATTATCCAGTGCACGATCTTGAGTTAGCTGTCATTGTTCATGCCTTAAAGATTTAGCGGCATTACTTGTATGGGGTACAGTATGAGATTTTCACTGACCATCGTAGCTTGCAGTATCTGCTGAAGTAGAAGGATTTGAATTTGCAGCAGAGGAGATGGTTGGAGCTTCTTAAGGATTATGACCTTACTATCTTGTATCACCCGGGGAAGGCCAATGTAGTGACCGATGCCTTGAGCCGCAGAGTCGAGAGTTTGGGGAGTCTAGCTTACCTTTCAGCAGTAGAGCGACCTTTAGCACTTGATGTTTAGGCTTTAGCGGGTCAGTTAGTAATATTGGATTTGTCAGATCCTCCACAGGTATTAGCTAGTATGGCTTCCTGGTCTTCTCTCTATGATCAGATTAGAGCTCGGCAGTATGATGATCCGCATTTGTTAGTACTTCAGGATAAGTTCCGTCAGGATGATGCTAGGGATGTGACTATCGGTGATGACGGTGTTATGAGGATGCAGGGTCGTATTTGTGTGCCCAATGTGGATGGTCTTCGAGAGTTGATATTAGTAGAGGCTCACAGCTCGCGGTATTCCATTCATCCGGGTGCCGCAAAGATGTATCAGGATCTGAGACAGCAGTATTGGTGGAGGTGGATGAAGAGGGATATTGTTGAGTATGTAGCACGGTGTCTCAACTACCAGCAAGTCAAGTATGAGCACCAGAGACCAGGTGGGTTACTTTAGAGGTTAGATATTCTGGAATGGAAGTGGGAGCGTATCACTATGGACTTTGTAGTTGGACTTCCATGGACTTCGAAGGGTTTCGATGCTATTTGGTTCATTATGGATAGGTTGAACAAGTTTGCGCACTTCATTCCTGTCAGTACTACTTATACTTCAGAGCGGTTAGTGAGTATCTACATCAGGGAGATTGTCCGATTGCATGGGGTTCCAGTTTCTATCATTTCTGACAAAGGCACACAGTTCACATCTCAATTTTGGAGGGCCGTATAGAGAGGTATGGGTACTGAGGTAGAGTTGAGCACTGCATTTCATCCTCAGACTGACGGGCGGTCGGAAAGGACTATTCAGATTTTGGAGGACATGTTACGTGCTTGTGTGATTGATTTTGGTGGTTCATGGGATCAGTTTCTGCCACTAGAGGAGTTTGCATATAATAACAGCTACCAGTCCAGTATTCAGATGGCCCCGTATGAGGCTTTATATAGTAGAAGGTGTAGATCTCCGGTTGGTTGGTTCGATACCGGTGAGGCTAAGCTATTGGGCACAGATTTGATTCAGGATGCGTTGGAAAATGTGAAGTTGATTCAGGAGCGACTTCGCACAGCGCAGTCTAGGTAGAAGAGTTATGCGGATCGGAAGGTCTGGGATGTGTCATTTATGGAAGGTGATAAGGTACTGCTGAAGGTATCACCCATGAAGGGTGTTATGAGGTTCGAAAAGAGGGGAAAGTTGAGTCCTTGGTTTATTGGTCCTTTTGAGGTGCTTCAGAAGGTTGGGGAGGTGGCTTATAGACTTGCCTTGCCACCTAGCTTGTCGAGTGTTCATCCGGTATTTCATGTGTCGATGCTCAGGAAGTATGTTGGTGACCCGTCTCATGTCTTGGACTTCAGCACAGTTCAGCTCGAGGATGATATGTCATATGAGGTTGAGCCAGTGACTATTTTGGCTCGCGATGTCAGAAAGTTGAGGTCCAGGGATATAGCTTCGGTGAAGGTTTAGTGGAGAGGTCAGCCAGTGGAGGAGGCTACTTGAGAGACCGAACGGGAGGTGCAGGGCAGATATCCTCACTTGTTTGAGACTCCAGGTATGTTTCTAGACCCGTTCGAAGACGAACGTTTGTTTAAGAGGGGGAGAATGTAACAACCCGGTCAGTCGTTACACAGAATTTGCATTATATTTGTTGTTATTGACTTTTCATAGGTTGGTTATACTGTTTAGGATGTGTTAGAGTTGGTTAGCTTAGGTTCGGGGTGGTTATAGAAGGAGTTAAGACATTTAGCCTCTAAAAGTAGCTTTAGTTGAAAAATTCAACTAAGAGGTAAACGTCTCGGAATGCGGATTTTATGGCTCGGATAGATTTGTTAGGTGATTTGGGACTTAGGAGTATGTTCGGAATATTTTTGTGATGTCCAGTGTAGAATTAGGCTTGAATTGGCGAAAGTTAGTTTTTGGCGATTTCCGATCGGCAGTGGAAAATAGGCTATCAGGGTCGGAATGGAATTTCGAAAGTTGGAACAGGTTTGTAATAGCATTTTGGATATGTGTGCAAAATTTCAAGTCAATCGGATGTGTTTTGGTTGGTTTCGGCGTCGTTGGTGAAATTTAGGAATTTCAAAGTTCATAAGCTTGAATTTGATGTGATTTTGGTGTTTTGATGTTGTTTTTGGTGTTTCGAAGGCTCGAATAAGTTCGAATGATGTTATGGGACGTGTTGGTATATTTGTTGAGATTTTCGAGGGCCTCGGGTGCATTTCGAAAGGTTAACGGATCAATTTAGACTAGAAGAAAAGCTGCTGCATTTTTTTCACAGTCGGATGAACAGTAAAATGCGTGAACAGTAAAACGCGTGAACAGTACCGCGAAAATTCTGGACAGTATAAAAATAAACCCATCACGACCAATACCCACTTTTTCACCATTTTTGTACGGAAAGAGAGCTTTTGAGGCGATTTTGAAGAGAAGAAATCATTGTTCTTCATTGAGGTAAGGATTTTGGACCCTAATACTCGATTATATGTGATTAAGGATCAAATATCAGTGTTTAATTCATGAAAATCAGTAGAAAAAGATGGAGTTAGGACTTGAGATTATGAGACCTTTAGGGGTCGAGTTGAGGGGTCAAACGAACTCCGATTTTAGTGTTCTTTATATGTACGGACTCGTGATATGATGAAGAACATTTTGGTATAAAATTTGTCAAGTTCCGAGACGCGGGCCCGGGGGTCGGGTTTTGACTAATTTCGGATTTTGTGCTAAAATTGGTACTTTTCAATTGGAATTCATTTCCTTAGCATAATTTGATGATAAAAATCTGATATTGGTAGATTTGGAGCACTTGGAAGTTGATTCGAGAGGCAAGCGGGTTGCAAAGTAGCTTTTCGGGCTAGTTTGAGGTAAGTAATGTCTTTAAATCCTGTCCTGAGGGTATGAAACCCCGGACTTTACATCCTTTCACGATTTTGGAGTGACGCACGCACTGGATGACGAGTGTGGGGCGTGCACGAATTGAAAATTTAGAAATATGTTCCCTTTTTAAGCAACTATTGAGTTGTGAAACTTCTTTTAAAGCTGATATAATTGGGCTATAAGTTATGTATGGGGCCTAGTGCCGATCTATTTTAACCCCTTGGGGGATATTTTCTGATAATTTCTCACTTAGAAACTATGATTTTACACTCAGTCTTTCCTGATAAATTGTTTTGACACTCAGCGCTTGTTGATATTAATTCTTGAAATGAAATATTGTTTTGGGTCGAGAACCCTGTTTATTTATGGCCCGAGTGCCATGTTGAGAGCGTCAGATTGAGTGAAGCCGAGGGCCAATATTGTGAGGATGTTATGATATGAGAGAGGCCGAGTGCCTGAGAGTGATTGATGCCATGATTTGGCTTGTTTATAGTGCGTGGGCTGTAGGAGCCCCTCCGGAGTCTGTACACACCCCCAGTGAGCGCAGGTACCTACTAAGTGTGAGTGTCGAGTGACGAGTGATAGGGAGGCATGAGTGACAGTGATGATGCCCGAGGGGCTGATACTGAGTGACCGTGAGGTGCTGAGTGACTGTTACAGAGTGATGGTGAGGTGCTGAGAGAATATTTATGAGTGATGATTATGGCCCGAAGGGTAGATTTTTGATGATATTTTACTGAGTTTTGATTATGATTCACTTCATTTTTCAAACTGATATTTTTTGGAGTTTTACTGAGAAATACTGGAAAATATACTTGTTTTAAAGAATTTTTACAGAAACTGGTTTGAATTTGTATATACCTTATTGAGTCGTCGCATTTTATTGTCTTGTGGATTGGTGTATTTGTGTTGTGTATTTCTTATTCTCAGGCTGTGATTTATTTTTATTACTACTGAGTTGACGTACTCATCATTACTCCATGTACCTCTGTGTACAGATCCAGGTACTAGTGCAGAGCAGTAGCCATATTCGTTCGTTATCAGCAGCATTTACGGGATTTCGAGGTAGTTGTTCGGCGTCCGCAGCTTCTCCACATCCCTTCTTCTTATAGTATTAGTATTTGATTCATAGATATTTATTAAGACATTAGCAGAGTTAGCTATATTCTTAGATGCTCGTGACCATGTTGACTTCAGTCCTGGGGGAATTGTTTAGACAGTGGATTATTTTATATTTGCCTAAAGACTTATGAAATTTTCATGCTTGATATGCTGATATTTAATGATATTGCGTTATTTGATTAAACTAAGTGTGTAGTAATGTGATGGTTGGCTAGCCTAGTTCCACGATAGACGCCAGCACGGCCTGTTGTGATTTGGGGTCGTGACATATATATATATATATTTTTTTTTTTTTTTTGGTTATTATTTTCACAGCGGCTATACAATGTCATTTCTTTAATTCAATTTCCTTAGCTACTGGTAGATTTGCATTAAATATAGTGGCACCCGTAGTCATCAAATCTTGGCTCTGCATCTACTTAGAAGTTAACTTTTCTTCCACTATCTCCTACTCTTTCTATCCCAATTTATGTTGCATAATTTCAATGGCATAGAAGAAAAATATAAGAGTATGATCTAAAATAAGCCATAGAATAGTTATAAATCATCTTATTAAGGATAAACTAGAAATTATAAAGTTAATTTATTTTTAAATATAAAAAGATGATATTCTTTTGAGACAGATTTAAGAGGAAAGTGCACATAATTTGGGGCAGAGATAGTATCTTTTTTCACTCGAAAAAACAAACAAATTTAATATTCCTTAAGATTTATTTTAAGGTGGCAGTATTGATACGTTTTTGGTAAAGTCTCCAAAGCTAAGGCTTTAATTAGAAAATGGGTTCGGGAAAAAAGTGTAAAATTTTTAGCGAATACGTTTAGGAGAGTCTTTGCATTAGTTCTTTTGCAAAAACCTACCTTTTTTTTCCGAAAATATTTTAGTTTTGCATTTCATAGTCGGCCCATACTGCTTTTCTTCACTAAATAAAAACGAAACTAATCCTGTTTACCATTATTTTCAGGACCAAAATTGGGAAAATGTCTGGCCACATTCCCTACAATATACCTATCAGAGGGTACTTGTGTTATGTCCATTATTGCAGGGGGAGGTACCCTTCAACTTTTCTACAATGCAATATGTGAAAATGATGACAATTGTCAGCACAGATATTTGAGTGGAGCTAAATGGTTCTTGTTATTTATATGCCTTGTCATTTTAATTGCCCAATTTTTTCCCAATTTGCACTCTTTAGCTTGGGTCTCTTTTGTTGGTTCAATCATGGGTGTGGCTTATTTCACTCTAGTTTGGGCACTCCCCATCAGCAAAGGCAGGCCCAGTGGAGTCTCTTACAACTCATCTGATATGTCAACTTCAACCATGGCTCGGTTTCGTGCTATCCTCAATGGTCTTGCCATTATTGCCATTGCTTTCAGAGGTCACAATATTGTTTTGGAAATACAGGTTGTATTAAGTCTTAATTTACTATTGCATTTATAGTAAGTGCATGTTTCTGAAACTTTGTCAATGGAACTTTTTGTGCACATCCAAGACATCCCACAAGCACAAGTATGTGGAGAGGAGTTATATCTTCATATTCTTTAATTGTTATGTGTGTATTTCCCCTGGCTGTTGGAGGATATTGGGGCTTATGGAAATCTGGTAAACCACTTTCTTCTTTTTTACTAAGACTTAGTATGCTTCATTTAATCAATCAAAATTTCGGATTTTGAGGAAGAAAATAAAAGAAAAACATTGATGTAAACATACGCGAATCAAAGACTTAGAGTCAGTAAATTCTAAGCAGACACCTTCAAGGCACTAGAGATAGGTATTTACGTGTGATATATTTTTCGGGTAGCAGCTATACAGTTTCATTTTTTCTAATATTTTTCTGATAGAATTAACATTATAATGGTTTGCAGATGCCTGCGAATGGAATTATAGGTGCAATTGGCAAGTACCACCAAGAGAGCACACCAAAGTGGGTAACAGGCATAATATACTTAATGGTGGTGATCCATTGCTTATGCACTTTCCAAATCTACGCCATGGTTGTCTTCGACAACTTGGAAAGTGTATATGTAAGTCGGCAGCACAAGGCATGCCCGAGGTGGCTCCGATCATGCATCAAGCTCTTCTTCGGCGGATTGACATATTTTATATCGGTGGCGTTCCCATTTTTGGGAAGTCTGGCTGCCTTTGTTGGGGACATAACGTTGCCACTGGCTCTGGTTTACCCTTGCTTCACGTCAAAAAACCAGCTTCATGTGGCGTTTCAACATGTTTCTTGGGTGTTTGGGCACATTGATCAGTGTTGTACAAGTGACTGGTGCATTATGGAATCTGGTGATTGATGGATTGGACGCCAACTTTTTTAGGCCTTAGTGAACAATAGTGCTGAAGGAAATAACAAAGATAGATTCCCAACAGAGATATACAGCCCGTTTGGGTTAGCTGAATTTAAGTAGCTTTTAAACAGTAAGTACTTAAAAGTAATTTTTAAGTGCTGGAGCTGAATTTATAATTAAGCAGTTACGTGTTTGGATAAAAGAGTTGGGACTGAAAATAAGCAGTTGATGTGTTTGGTAAAAAGTGCTGAAAAGTTCTTTTTCTGTTAAGATGACTAAAATACCCCTAAAGGTATTACGCGAAAAATGAGCTTGTTATTGCCACATTTTAAATTTTAAATTAATTCAAACACAAATTAAGTTATGTCTCAATAAACTTTAGGTTAGATTGTTTTGATAAGATTAGTTTTCATAAATATAAATTATTTTATAAAGTATTTTAAAAAAAGCATTACGTTTGTTTTCAAAATATACAATAAATTAGAGTCGTCTCATCAACTTAAAATTTGCTACATAAAGACACTTGATCACAACAACTAGCTGATTATGATTAAGGAAGCACAAAAAGAGAAATAACAAATTTCATCGAACTAAAAAACCAAATTTAATAAAAAATAAAATAGGAGGCAATTAATGTTGTGAAAACCCATTAATTGATCATGCAGAAACACTTAAAATACAAAAAATACGAAACCCATTTCATATACTCGTGAGAACTGAAATGCATGAAACGAAAAAAAAATATAAAGATTGTGAGAAACCCTTTTCTGATTACAGCGGAGGAGGAAATACGTTCTGCTGCAGAAAGAAAACATTAGAGAGACGGAAAAAGAAAAGAGTACGTAGTTATAGGATTTTACCGAGGGAAGGGTATTTTTGGGTTTATAAAATAATTTAAGGGATAGTAAAGTAATTTACTTGGTCAAACAAAAAAAGTTGTTAAGCTAAAAAGCAATAAGTTGGGGGTGACCAACTTATGACTTTTAGCTTGTTTTGGCTTGAAAGCACCTTAACTTAGAGCCCGTTTGAATGACTTTTTAGCATAAATAGCTTTTAAGTGAAAAAACAATAAGTTGGGATTGCCCAGCTTCTTGTTTTTGGCTTGTTTAAGCAATTTTTAACTTATTTTAAACACTTTTTTATTTTGCCAAACACATTAAAAAGCTAAAAAGAGCTTAAAAGCTGATTTGACCAGCTTAAAAGCCAATCCAAATACCCTCTTAAAAGCCCTTAAATGTTAAGCAAACACCAAATTAAGCCAAACCCAACTAACTGATTCAGTGCAATCAAAACTTTCCCGAATAGAGAATAAATTGTTAACCGACTGATTCAATATCATTGGTGTTGCTCTTTTGGTTGTAAACATTGCATTCTGATGTCCAAGTGTAGCATAAACATCATATAAATCAAGAGTATGTAAACACCAAATAGTTGTATATGGCCTTTTTGCTTTGTTAAACTTTGTCATTAACAGCCATGGAAGGAGACACACACACACGCACACTAATTTGACAGTCTCCTTTCATCCCTTTGGCAGCTCAAAAGGGTACAAGCTTGTAGAATAAACTATTTACTTTATTTTTTAGAAGCAAATCATGGGCCTGTGGTGTAGACAATTAATATGAATACAGGGGAGAAGGGACATTATTAAAGTGATTTAATTAAGAAGTGTCATCACTTCAACCAAATAGAATCATGCATTGCAAATGTCTATTGCCAGAAGACTTTGTCAACATCATGTCAGATCAGATGACATACCACCAACATACTCCTCAAGCACACACTCCAGCCCTATACAGGAAAAGAACTTATGGTTTGTCTGCAATCTGCATACAAGATTAAGATGAAGTTAGCTACCATAGGCGACAACTAGAAGATGCTATCTGCATGAAGTTGAAAAGACAGGAAGTTGAACTTGACAAAAACCCCAACTCGTTGACCAATTAATGCATCCATAGCTCCCACTCCTTACATAATCATACATACATCGCTTGTAGTTCTGACCATGACCACAAACTGACTGAGATTTAGCAAAGGTCTTGCAATATCCTTATACATAATACTAAACACTACAAGGCTGCTTGTAAAGATGAAGGCAATTGAGGGGAAAAAGAAGCCAACATGTTAAAGAAGGTGCTATACTTGCATGTTCCTATAACCCCTACACAGTTTCCTAGAAGTTCTCAAACAATGCAGCAAGAAATCAACTAACAGAGAGATTGCCATCTCCAAAAGGAGTTACCTTTGCATTTTGCTTATGCTAAGAAGACGGAAATACAAGTCAATCTTCTTTACTTGATAACATAGAGGCTGCATTGAATTTCTCAACAAATTCTTTTCTAGAAAGCACAAAAGTAGTAATGCAAACTTTGAACTTTGAAGCATATATAATTAAAAAGTCAATGTAAATATCTCAAATCAGAATAAACAAGAATGTGCCATAGTTGACAGTTCAAAGAGTCAGGCAAACAGCAATACTCCTATCATCACTATGGAAAGAATCTGATATCAGGTCCATAAACTGACAAACTGATTTAAAGGGAGAAACTCAAACAGCGTAAAATCGTGATTTAGAAGTCTGTCCACAACATAGCCAGCTCAATAACAGGTCATATGAGCAAAGAATGCAAACACTTTTTTTTTAAAACAAAAAGAGGGTCGGGGACATCATAGCGCCTCAAACATCTGATTCAATGAGCCCTTTCGCTGACTACTCTCTGAAGAATTATCCGCCTGAATGTCTAAAGGTTGTTTTAAGCCCCTTCCACTAATTCAATTAGTCAACTAAGAGAAAATTAAAAGGAAATGGGATTAAACGCTTGCTCTGGCGACTTGCCACATCTTATCCATGCACATTTCATAAGGTGAATAACCAGAAGCAGGAACCAATTATAAGCATTTCTCCTAGTCATCTATGGTTGAAAAATGATGAGCGCTGTGTATCAAAACGAGATAATGTAATTCATAACTTCAATCAACCTAGGCTAAACATATTTGAAAACCTATTAAGTGTACGCGTGATATGGACACGGTATATTTGTGCAATGATGAACTGGAAGAAGGAAAACATAATGGGATCTATTTGAATCAATGCTGAGGATAATTTGAAGTGTTGATAAACCTTTAAAAGGTTGGGGAAAAAAAAAATAAGACAAAAGCTGCTTGTAAGAAAAACATAAAAAATGAAACACACAAGTTGGTAACAAAACAAAAGGACACACCCAAAGCTGCATTGACAATTGTTCACATAAGTTGAAAATCAATAATTTACCATTTTTCCCAGCTTAAAAAAAAATACTAAATTGGACAGTGACATTAAAAAGGGACCACGGAGAAGTTCCTTGAACTGTTGAACCTAACAGACCTCCAACCACATTATTAAGCCCCAAGACAACCATTTCAACAAGGTAGAAAAACTAAATTAAGTGTCAATAGAGAACGACCAAAAATTGGAAGACTCTTGACAAAGAAGAAAGTTAACTTAACAGTGTCTCCACCTCTTCACAAAGTAAGACAGTGAAATGCCTACGGTCAAGATTTCTTGTTTCCTAAAACAGATTTAAAAAGTTAGATGGATCATTATCAAAAATAAACTAAAATAATTTACATTGACCTATGTCATATCCTTAAAATGACTCTTCTAAATTCCAGGTGTAGATCAGAATTACGTACCAGACCACACTTTTCCATATACAAACTGAATTTTACCAGTTACAAGATCCGTTTTCATTCACCAGGCAAACATTCAATTCTACATCGGAAATTTTAAGAAAGGTTTAAAATTATGTTCATTTCCAGCCTACTAGAAAAATCATCTTTTTAAAGAAATAGTCGACGAGGCAACAACTAATAAATACACCTCTATAATGGGCTGTAATGGGGCATCTTCCTGAATATATAATATGCCTGAAGATAACCGGAACCTATGAAGACAAATATAAAGAAGGATAGGCAAGCACATACGAAGTACATAGAGCCTAAACACAAGAAGAATTCAATCGAACGAAGGGAACGAGACGAAGGAGTACGAGTGTGCCCTAGTAGTCAATGAAGTGGGTGCAAACCTTGGATACGTTCAAATGCCGAGACAAAAATCACTAGGTAATTTCTTCCTATTTGCGTGAGCTTGATGGTCAGAGTTACCGGGTACCTTTGCTAGTGGGAAATCGCAGGTATCTGGTGGAATAGTCCAGAAGTGTCCAAACACCACCATCGGAAATGAAAATTGATGTTGCTTAAGGAAAAACAATAAAGCACATTTCTTTAAAATCCCACAGATTTTTTTATCCTCAATATTAATACCGAAATCTTGATAATTTAAGGTAGCAAGAAAAGTACGGGATCCTAGATTTCATCAAGAATTGTACATCTACAGAGATACTGCACGACTCATGCACTCACGAGATATACACAGGAGGACATGAAGCATAAACATCATTCAGGATTCTAGACTTACAGAAGCAATAGAAAGACTTTACAACATTAAAGACCACATATCTTATCCAATTAGTCAGAATTCTTTAAACACAAAAGGCACCTGGTTAAGAGGATTATCCGGAGATTTCTTCCATAGCTTCCAAATCAAGTCTTTATATTGAGTGTGCGCCAAACCTGGCTTCTCCTCCTTCAGCCTACGTAGCTCAACTTCCTCAAAAGCCTACAAGTACGAAGTACCACAAGGATCACCAAACATAACGTAAAAGTGCTACATTATTAATTTATTAGCATATCCTAGTACAAAGTGTAAACCATACCACCAAGTTGGAATTTTTAAGAAGAAAACTTCCAATTATGAAGAATCAAACTCTTACTTAGAAACTAATATATTTCAGCCTCTAGTACCACAATTATTCAATCAATAACAAATAATGAAGAATACCTTAAACGATGCTTTGAGTCTCTTCTCAGGATGCTTATCGACAGGCAAATTATCAGTAACAGCCAAATGAGCAATCGCATCCTCCACAGTACTGGCCTCTACAACCGAATCATCGCGATTCCTATTTGTCACAAGTACCAGTTTTTCATACTCTTCCTCCGCAGCCATACGGCTTTGTTTCCGCTTGTCCTCCTCCGCCTTCTTCGCTAAAGCCGCTTGCTCCTCCTCCTTCCTCCGCCGGAGTTCCGCCTCCGTTACCTTTGGAACCGGAATGGCGACTCTGTTAGCTTTCTTATCCGGCTTCTTCATTGACTTCTCCAGCTCTTTCTCTTCCAGCTCCGTAAGCCGACGCACCTCGGCTTTTTTGGCAGCTGCCTCCGCGCGCTTTTCGGCTTCTTCTTCGCGTTTCTTCGCGGCGCGTGACTTGGCTCCCTCGGCTTCGCGCCAGTACTGTTCTTCTTTCTCTCGAGATTCACGCGCTTTGCGTTCCGATTCCACGGCGCTCTTCCGAGACCTAGCCTCTTCGGCTTTGCTGTTCACTCCCATTTTCTTCGGCATTTTGGCCGATTTCGCACGTTCCGATCAATCTCCGTCGCCGATAATCTCCCCGTTTCTATATGGTCTTTGAAGTATTTGGTATTTACAAGTTATTGGATGCTTTGGGCCAAATTCGTTTAGACTATACAATTGGGCCAAGTAATGTGGTAGCTAGGTAAAGCGTAAAAATAGCACGGGCTAGCCAGCTGATCATTCAAAAATAGTCAGTATTTATAAAGTAATTGAAAAATAGTCACTATTTTACTGCAACACAAAAAGTTCCAGCATAATATACTGGAGATTGGAGCATATGTGTATGAACTTCCATGATATTATGTTGGATCGGTATATTATACTGGAGTTTCAGTATATTATACTAGAAGTCCAATATATTATACTAGAACTTCAGTATATTATACTTATGCTTGAACTCCAGTATATTATACTGGAGTTTTAGTATATTATGCTAGAGTATTTTTCGGATTTTGAACAGTATTTTCGTTCGAATTTATCTTTATATGAAAAGTAGGTAAATTTCGATTACTTTTAAAAGTGTGACTATTTTTTAATGACCACTTGTAAATATAACTATTTTTGAATTTCTTCCAGAAAAGCGCACAAATAACTGATTTTGGGACCCTCTATTTAAGGCATAGCGGAAGTTTATAAATTTGTTCAGTTAACCACTTCAAAAACAATTTCCGGCATATATGTTGTAAAAATTTATGTCCGTAACTAAAAATTTTATCTGAATTTAACTATATTTTTTGTGCAAGTAAACGTTCGGCAGAAGCATAAGCTTCCGACTTACTCATTGAAGTTTTGCATCGCATTTAATATTTGGCTAGCCATAATAAAACTCCAGATATACGGATTGAAGTTTGGCTCATATACATTTATATTTGAATTTCAGATATTTTTGTCTAAAGTTTATCTAACGTTTATCCAAAGTTATCACCACTGACTATTAGTTAACTTAATCAATTCTTTCTTTTGAGTTTTTTAAAAATTATTGAGAATTGATTGACAATAATTTAATTAATATTTCTTATCTTGGATTAAAAATAAAAAATTGAACTTAATTCTTAATCCAAATGAAATTGAAAATTAATAGTTCATAAATAAATAAATAGTAGAGAGGGTAAAATTCCACATTGTCTGTGTATAGAAAGGATTTGCATGATCTAGTATGATGTATCATTGATACGCTAAGGCAATATTTGAAGCTTACATAAGCAAAAGATGAATTTTAGTTGTTCAGTGCATTGGTGTTAATCTAAAACGTGAAGGCAAAGTATAGAAATTCTGGCAATTAAAAGACCACTCTTTCCTTTTCAAATAGGTGAAGTGATTTCGAATTTAATATAATGCTGAATGTCCATTATGTCACTGTTTGTTGAGAGTTCCCATATTGTTATTGTATAAGAAAATAGATGAAGTGAGGCCTATATAACCTAAGGCTTGTAGCAAATATAAGGCATCTTTGCGCTTGGGGCAATGACGCAGCTAATGAGGTTCTAACCGAGGCGCGTCTATTGCTGGTTGAAAACTATTTCCAAACTCCCTCTTCGGCCTGGGTTTTGCCTTGGCCGTTGAGAATTATTGCAAGGGCTCCCTCATTCAGGGTAAAGCCCTATAACTCTAACTATCAATATTTGCAAAAGTGATACTTCTTATTTCAGTAGGTTTTTCTTTTAAATAAAATTATGAAAACAATAACAAGCGTATGGGAAATTAATCATTAACCGTGTGTATCTTGTTAAAGAAGTTTTTCTTTTGTAAAATCATAAACCGGTACAACATAACTAGCTATATGTTTCTTTCTTTGACTTTAGTGTTGGAACATGTTCCAGATGTGAGACTTGTTGATTTTTAACACTTTGAGGATGTGAAACATCTTAATATTAAAATTTGTTAGATAATCAAGACATAACAGGACACGTAACTTATTATAATGAAACGATACGGTCCAACGATATTGAATAAAGCAATCACCATCAAATTCTTTATTTGTTTTAGTGTTTTCAGATCCGCGTGGTGTTGAGTTAATTACGTTAATCTAATTTGAGAAAATTGATAAACAAAAATATGCTGACATAGCGCCACGCAGCTAGCACGACATCCAAATAATGTATGTAATAATCGTACTTGTTCTTATCTCCTTGACATTCTGGTCTTAATGTTTGCTCAAAAGACTATTTACTTTTAGTTTAGTTTATCGTTATCCTATTTTTATTTTTATTCTTGCTCCAGAGCTGCAAAACATTTTCAACATATTCTTCAACGAGGAAATGGTACATATATATTATAAATGTAATATTATGACAATTAATTGCCTGTCCAGTGTAAACAAGAGAAAAAAACTCTAGCAAGAACGATATAGCAGTATTAATATGTCAAAACTTCCACATTCCACATGTTTCTTCTTCCCCTTTTTTGCTCCTAATGTGAACACTTGGAGGACCTCTTCAGTTTTTGGATTGAAATTCTCGTTCTTATGTTAAATGTGTATGTATCACATTTGAGATTTTGTGTTGACCTTTCTATATTTCATCTTAATTCTCTGTTTATAAAAAAATCTTGCTTTTTCGAAGCTAAGGTGCGATATATATGAACACAAAATGGGGAGGAAGCTACCCTAAAATAGATCCACCAACTAGTTGCCACCATAAAACTAGGGGGTCAAATGGGCGTGTTAGACCGATTTTGCGGGTTAAAATAGGTTATTGACCCGTCCAAAAGTTACTTGTGCTAAAATGAGTTGAATCAAGATGAATTAAAGTTTGAGTCATAAGCCAACTCGCTCAACTATTATTAAACTTTACTTAATATGTGTTATTTTCTTATGAATTATATAATTACTAAATAAGACCTTTTTGGGGGGTTATGGACTTATGGTCACATGTTACATATCAAACCAAAAAAAGTTATTTTTAAGATATTTTGGCAAAGTTACTAATGAATTAATTTGAGAAAAAAATCAGCCCAACTTTAAATGGATTGAGATGAATTGGATCTAGATGGACTTAATTCAATAAATCGATGGTTCAATAACTAACCCAATTGGGCGGGTTGAGCTGGTCATTTAGGATTGGGCCAAATTTGATGGCCCTACATTAACCTACCGCTTGACTCTAGTATAGAGGCTAAGGGTTCATCTGAGTATTCGTATCTTTTGCTTATATTCTGTATTTTTACCCAACAACTCATTAAATATGTACAAAAAATAAATTTTGATCTCATTTAATTAGATAGGACGTGGTAGAACTGCAAGTTTAAACCCACAAAGTTCAAATCCTGAATTTACCGCAGCTTACCGCATTAATTTATCAAAAGACTTTTCTTTGTACAAGAACAAACTAATATTAAGTGTAAAAAAATGTGCCTTTTAGTTGGTTCATTGATTAATTAGGGTCTACTACATCTATCTACAGCAAGTATGGGGGAGAAATTCAAAAACAATCAGATTTACAAGTGGTTTCAAAAGTAATCGAAATTTAGTCACTTTTCATGTAAAGATAAATTTGAACGAAAATATTATTCAAAATCCGAAAAATATTCCAGCATCATATACTGGAACTTATACTGAAGTTTCAGCATAAGTATACTGGAACTCCAGTATATTATATTGGAGTTGCAGTATAATATACTGGAACTCCAGCATAATATACTAGAAGTTCATACAAAGGTGCTCCAATCTCCAGTATATTATGCTGGACCTTTTTGCGTGTTGGAGTTCCAGCACAATATGCTGGAAGTTCACACTAAGGTGCACCGATCTCCAGTATATTATGCTGGAACTTTTTATATTACAACAAAATAATGACTATTTTCAATGATATTAAAAACGCTGACTAACTTTAAATGACCAGTCCGAAAACTGACTAATCCGTACTATTTTTATGAAATCGTGGTCCTCTGTATGCATGTATCCACTAATGTGGTACGAACTCATGGTGGTCCTAAATTTTATCGATATATCACATTATTTCTCATAAAGCAGCCCATCTTATGTGATAGGAGCTGCAATGTGCAAATATAGATAAACTCAAGATTTTATCAATGGTAATGAATGTCACTCCACGCGATATTTTCTTGTGAAAACACATGTCAATATATTTCTGCATATTAAAAGGTAATGAATGTGATTACACTCACTGAAATGATTTACAGCCCCCTTTGTGTACAGATCCTAAATCCTGGGGCTGATTTGATGCTGACCGTGAACTCATTTTTTCATGTCGAACTAAGTATTTTATGTATATATTTTTAAAAATTTATCTAATATTATATGTTGGCTGACACACCCCAAAAAGCTAAATGATAAACTTGTTTAAGTGCTAATTAGTAATTTACCCAAAAAATTAGGTATTGATTCTCACTTAATACTTTATTTTAAAATCTTTTTTAATGGTACGCTCATATTCTAAAAATTCTAGATTTACCTGTTAATGAATGGTGAATTGAGGTAAAATAGACCGATGATCGTCATTTGACCGGCTATCAAAAGAAAAAACTTATATATGCTTCCCTATTATATAATTGGTCTCATCTCTCTCCGAGCCTAACCTGTTAGTTTCCCATCATAGAGCCGCTCATAGATTAATGAGAACATTCGCATTTGCTGAGATTAATTTACATCTGCATTGTGTTCGGAAAGAAATGGATGTGAAGTATAACTTAATCCCAAAAAGTTTGTGAGATTGATTTTAAAAGTAATCATATAAGAGATAAGTATCCATGAACCATTATGGAACATCGAACACTCCCTCCCCCCTTACGCTTCAACACCGAAAATTTTGTGCGTGAACTATAACATTTGAGCCCAACATCGAGTAAACATATTTTGAATTGAAATGCATATGTGTTTATCTCGAATACGAGTAACAATTAAATTTGTAATATGGTTATAAGAATATGTGATCCAATTCAATATTAATTGATAAATAGTAAAGCAAATAAATGGATTAAACGAATTATATGAATCAAACCCGTATAATTGCAAGTCGTCGATCTCGATCTGGATTAGATTCGAGAATAATTTGCCAAGAACAATAAGAATAGCAATAACGATGCGAACAAATTAAATCAAATACGGAGAATTAACAGTAAATAAAAGAGCTTTTTATTCAGCAGTGTGAGTAAGAACTAGAGCGTTGTGATAATTGTGATAATGGTTACGTACAAATAAATAGGGTTCTTCTTTATATAGTGGAGGAATCCTAAATAAGGAATGATTCTAATTGCGGAAGTAAAATACACGATTGGCACTGTTAACCGCTAATAGCTCTACCAACTCTGAGATTCTCGTCGAGATTGATGATTGAGCACGGATATTTCGTGATTCGGTTACTGTGACGTCGATCTAGTCTGACCCCGATCCATCGGTCCACACATTCCTCGAGCTCGGACTTACTTCGATGCGTACTTGCTTTCGGGAGGACTTGTTTTCGAGGTACGCACTCGAGCCTTATAATCGAGCCTCTCAATTTTACCGTACACAATATGATAGTAATATCACATGACAAAATGGATATAGATTCGACTCAATCTCAAACATTAACTTATCATGTGGTGAAAATTGTTCAAAATCAATTACTCTTCCACAACAAATGCGGACATCGAACACACATTACATGCTTATGCTAAATTAAAGAAAAGGGATTGTTTCCTTCATATACCATATATGAAATCTTATTACCAAATATATGCATAGTATGTAAATTACCCGACCTGTTGTAACGATCCGGTCTGTCGTTACGTAAAAACCTGCATTATAATTTCTGTTATTGACTTGTTATAGATTGGTTATTCTATTATTGATGTGTTAGAGTTGATAGGCTTGAAATCGGAATGGTTATATGAGAATTCAGTCACTTAGTCCTTAAGAATAGCCTTAAAATGAGAAAAGTCAAATAAGAGTTGACTTATTAGCAAACGACCTCGGAATGGGATTTTATGGCTCGGATAGCTTCGTTAGGTGATTTGGGACTTAGGAGTGTGTTCGGAATATTTTTGTGATGTCTGGTGTAGAATTAGGCTTGAATTGGCGAAAGTTAGTTTTTGGCGATTTTCGGACAACAGTAGAAAATAGGCTAACGGGGTCGGAATGGAATTCCCGCAGTTGAAACAGGTTCGTAATGCCATTTTGGATGTGTCTGCAAAATTTCAGGTTAATCAGAGTTGTTTTGGGTAGTTTCGGTATTTTTGGAGGATTTTAGAAATTTCAAAGTTCTTAGGCTTGAATCTGATGTAAAATTTGGTGTTTTGATGTTAGTTTTGGTGTTTTGAGAGTGCAACTAAGTTTGAATGATGTTATGGGATGTATTGGTAACTTTGGTTGGGGTCCCGAGGGGCTCGGGATTGATTTCGGTTGGTTAACGGGCATTTTTGGACTTAGATAAATTGTTGGTTTTCTGATTTTTGTGCAGCAGGGATCTGTGAATCGCGATCGTGTGGCAAGGGCTGCGATCACGTAAAACACTTTGAGGTCCAGGCAAATTTTGTACATCCAGATCGCGTGAATCAGGTTGCGATCGCGTAGGTTAGAAGAAGGTGAAGTGCGATATCATGAGCTAGGTCGCGATCGCGTAGAGTTAACCAGGCGTGTGGGGGGTGAGGTCAATTGGTCTTCGCGATCGCGTGCATTGGGTTGCGATCGCGTGAGTTTGAACTTTTGTGAACCGCGATCGCGTGGCTTTTGCCGCGATCGTAGTGAAGAAATCACTGGGCATATTTAAATAAACCCTTCCGCGACTTAAACCTTATTTTACACCATTGTTGTACGAAAAAGAGCTTTAGCGACGAATTTTGAAGAGGAAAATCTCTGTTCTTCATAGAGGTAAGTATTTTGATTATTAAAACTCGATCATGGATGATTATAGAATATAAAACCAGTGTAAATTCATGGAAAATCAGTAGAAAAATTAGATTTTTGGGTTTGAGATTTTGAGACCTTTAGGGGTCGATTTGAGAGGTCAAATGGACTCCGATTTTGGTGTTATTTATATGAACGGAATCGTGGGAGGATGAAGAACACTTTTTTGCATAAATTTATAAGTTTCAAGACGCGGGCCCGGGGGTGGAGTTTTGACCAATTTCGGACTTTGGGTGAATTTTGATATTTTCAATTGGAAATTGTTCCTTATATTGATGATAAAAATCTGAACTTGGTAGATTTGGAGCACTCATAGGCCGAACTTAGAGGCAAGGGCAGCGGAGTAGTGTGTTAGCCGCTTTTGAGGTAAGTAACGCTTCCAAACTTGGAACTGAGGGTTCGAAACCCCAAACTATTTGATAACTGCTGTTAATTAAGCTGACACACTTTCCAAGTGACGGGCATGCGGGCGTTTACCGAATATTTGTTGCCTGGATCATCCTATGACATTGTCTATTGGTTATCCCAGATTGATATTGTACTGTGAAGGTGGTAATTACCTGAAACGAAATAGAAATCATGCTAAGTATAAATGTTAAGGCTTCACGTCGATGTGTTTAGACCGGAATGGTCGATTATTGTTGTCTCTATCTGTGATTATTGCTTTCGTGTACTCAGTCTTGTTATACTATATGTTTCATGCCTCAGTCTCGTAAGTTGCTAGTATTTATATTATCATTGGTTTGTGTTGCATTGCATATGTTAGAGCATTCAAAGTGAGACTGGAAGGTACTGACTGAGTGAGGCTTAGAGCCTGGTTTGAGACAGTTATGAGGTCGGACTGCACCCGCAGCGATCCTGAAATCATGCCTTCGTTGGCTTGATATAGCGCTTGGGCTGAAAGGAGCACTTCCAGAGTCTATACACCCCCAGTGAGCGCACAGATATTCCGGAGATGGATTTCACCGTGGTTGTTATGTTTCGGAGATGGATTTCTCCGTGGTTGTTATGTTCCGGAGATGGATTTCTCCGTGGTTATTATGTTTCGGAGATGGATTTCTCCGTGGGGGCTGGATCAGCCATTTTCCTCAGTACTTAGTGACTGTGTCACTTGTGTATATGTAATATCCGGGATGGACTTCCCTGGGCCTGAAGGCCGTATTCTAGTACTGAGTGGACCACCTTATGAGAGCTCGATTAATGAGTACACATCATTCATGATTCCATATGCATTCATGCTAGTATGCAGGGTTACAGACATATCTTGATACATCGTACTTATTTTCTGATATATTACTGCCATGTCCAATTTATATACTGTTGTTTGAATTGTCGGAGGTTTAGTCCGTCACTACCTCTCAGTCCGTAGTTTGGTTTAGTTACTACTGAGTTCGTGTACACGTTACCCCCTGCACCTTGTGTGCAGATCCAGGTACAGAGGAGTTCAGCTCGGGCCAGGGAGTGCATCAGTTTCATCAGAGTTGACGAGGTAGCAACTGGCGACCGCGATCTCGTCTTCTCTTTCCTTTCTACCTGTCGTATTTATTTTCAGACTATGTAGTCATTTCGTTTGATTTTATTTAGTATTAGCAGCTCATGACTGTGTGACACTGGATCCAGGATTAGTAGGATTTGGTCTTTTTGAATTTTATAAACTGGTTTTTCCCAAAATACTGGAGTTATTATTATTATTATTGATTTCAGATTTTGTTAAAAAGGGGCCTTTTACGGGAATTTGCATTTAGTTAGATAAAATGGGTGGCTTGCCTGGTTCCACGACAGGCGTCATCACGACTCCGAAAATGGGTCGTGACAAGTTGGTATCAGAGCGCTAGGTTAAATAGGTCTCACCAGTCATGAGCGGGTTTAGTAGAGTCTTCTGGATCGGTACGGAGACGTCTGTACTTATCTTCGAGAGGCTGCAGAACCTTTAGGAAAAATCTCACATTCTTTGAATTTTGTCGTGTGACTCTGTTGAGCTCTGAAACTAAACTTGTGTTATTTTCATTCTCTCACAGATGGTGAGGACTCGTGCTAATGATAGTGGTGACCAGATCCTACCAGGACCAGCCCGAGGTCGTGGTTGTGGTCGCAGCCGTGGCAGAGGGAGGGGTGCAGCCTGCACAGCAGCTGGGGCAACACCTGTGGACCCTCCCGTTACTCAGGAGCAGGTCCCCGCAGATGAGATTCCAGCGGGGCAGACTCAGGCACCAGCAGTGCCCATTGTGATTCCGGGTCTTCAGGAGACCCTAGCCCAGATTCTGACGGTGTGCACCAGCTTGGCACAGGCCGTCGCCATGTCCACTATTGCTACTACTTCTCAGGCCGGGGGAGGAATCCAGACTCCAGCTGCCCGGACACCTGAGCAGGTCACTCAGGGACTTCAGACACCGGGGGCAGCCCCAGTGCATCAGATTGCTCTGGCACAGGATTATGTGGTCCCAGTCTTAGCGGACGATGAGCAGCGTAGGTTGGAGAGGTTCAGCAGACTCCAGCCTCCGACTTTTAGGGGTACAGAGGGCGAGGATGCCCAGGATTTCTTGGACAAGTGTCAGAGGATATTACGTACTGCAGGGATATTAGAGGCCAGCGGGGTACTATTCACTACATTCCAGTTTTCGGGAGCTGCACTTGCTCGGTGGGAGGCCTATGAGAGGCGCAGACCCGCTGATGCAGCGCCCCTTAGATGGAACCAGTTCTCCATTCTCTTTCTGGATAAGTATATACCTCAGTATCGTAGAGAGGAGCTGCGTAGGAGACATGACTGTGACGCAGTATGAGATTAGGTTCTCTGAGTTATCTCGTCATGCCATCTGGCTAGTTCCCACAGATAGGGAAAGGATTCAGAGATTTGTTGATGGTCTTTCTTACCAGCTACGGGTTTTTCTGACCAGGGAGAGGGTATCCGGTGCTTCTTTTGAGGAGGTAGTTGACATAGCCTGGGAGATTGAGTTAGTGCGCCGCCAGGAGCGTGTTGAGAGGGAGGCCAAGAGGCCTCGAGGTTCTAGTAATTATAGTGGTGATCACTCGGGAGGTCAGTCCCGACACAGCAGAGGCAGACCATTCAGGCCTCCTCCGCCAGCCCGTCCAGCTTACAGTGGTGCTTCATCAGGACACAGTCCCCGTAGCTCTCATCCGGACCGTTCCTCATTCAGTGCACTTCCAGACCAGAGCTCATCTCGACCACCATCAGTTCAGGGTTCCTCAGCACATGGTTCTTCTAGAAGCTACCCAGGTCCCAGGGGTTCACTTCAGTCCCCATCGCCAATTGCTGGAAGAGGTTGTTTCGAGTGTGGGGGTCTGGGTCACATCAAGAGGTATTGTCCCAGCCTTACTGGTAGTTCATTTCAGCACAGTAACCAGCCTCCAACTTCAGCACCAATTACTACACCACCCGCTCCCTCAGCCAGGGGTGGAGGTCAGTCAGGCAGAGGCCGCCCCAGATGGGGAGGTCGGTCAGGTGGAGGGCAGGCCTGTTTCTACGCACTTCCGGGCAGACCAGATTCCATAGCTTCAGATGCAGTGATTACAGGTATTATCTCAGTCTGTCACCGGGATGCTGCAGTATTATTTGATCATGGTTCTACGTATTCATATGTTTCTTCATACTTTGCACACTTCTTGGATACACCCCGTGAGTCCTTGTTTTCAGATGTTCATGTGTCGACTCCGGTGGGGGATACTGTTGTGGTAGACCAGGTGTATCGGTCTTGTATTATATCTACTGGGGGTCGGGAGACCCGGGCAGATCTATTATTACTTAGCATGGTTGACTTCGATGTGATTTTAGGCATGGATTGGCTATCTCCATACCATGCGGTTCTCGACTGTCACGCCAAGACCGTGACCTTATTGATACCTGGATTGCTAAGGATTGAGTGGAGAGGTTCGGTGGAGTACGTGCCTAGCTGGGTGATTTCTTTTCTGAAGGCTCATCGTATAATTGGGAAGTGGTGTGAGTCTTATCTGGCCTTTATGAGGGATGTTAGTAGTGAGATTCCTTCCATTGATTCTGTTCCCGTGGTCTGTGAGTTCCCGGACGTTTTCCCAGCAGACCTGCCAGGCATGCCACCTGACAGGGACATTGATTTTGATATCGACCTATTGCATGAGACCCAACCTATCTCTATTCCTCCTTACCGCATGGCCCTAGAAAAGTTGAAGGAATTGAAGGAACAACTCCAGGAACTCCTAGATAAGGGGTTTATTCGGCCTAGTGTGTCGCCTTGAGGTGCACCGGTGTTGTTCGTAAAGAAGAAGGATGGATCCATGCGTATGTGCATTGACTATAGGCAGTTGAACAAGGTTAAGGTGAAGAATCGATATCTTTTACCCCGTATTGATGACTTGTTCGATCAGCTTCAGGGAGCTAGGGTGTTCTCCAAGATCGACTTGAGGTCTGGGTACCATCAGCTGAAGATTCGGGATTCTGATATTCCGAAGACCTCTTTTGGGCCAGATATGGCCACTATGAGTTTCTGGTTATGTCTTTTGGGCTGACCAATGCCCCAGCGGCGTTCATGCATTTGATGAACAACGTGTTTCAGCCTTACCTTGATTCATTCGTTATTGTGTTCATTGATGATATCCTGGTGTACTCTCGTAGCCAGGAGGAGCACGCTCAGCATTTGAGGGTTGTGTTGCAGAGATTGAGGGAGGAGAAGCTTTATGCAAAGTTCTCCAAATNATGACATCCTAGTGTACTCTCATAGCCAGGAGGATCATACTCAACATTTGAGGGTTGTGTTGCAGAGATTGAGGGAGGAGAAGTTTTATGCAAAGTTCTCCAAATGTGAGTTTTGGCTTGGTTCAGTAGCTTTCTTGGGTCACATAGTGTCTAGTGAGGGTATTCAGGTGGACCCGAAGAAGACAGAGGCAGTGCAGAGTTGGCCCAGACCGTCCTCAACTACGGAGATTAGGAGTTTCTTGGGTTTGGCGGGTTATTACCGTCATTTTGTGGAGGGATTTTCTTCTATTGCTTCACCTTTGACCAGATTGACCCAGAAGGGTGCTCCATTCAGATGGTCCGATGAGTGCGAGGAGAGTTTTCAGAAGCTCAAGTCAGCATTTACTACAACTCCAGTATTGGTATTGCCTACAGGTTCGGGTTCTTACATAGTCTATTGTGATACTTCTAGAGTTGGATTGGGAGCAATTTTGATGCAGGACGGTAGGGTGATTGCCTACGCGTCCAGACAGTTGAAGGTACACGAGAAGAATTATCCAGTGCACGATCTTGAGTTAGCTGCCATTGTTCATGCCTTAAAGATTTGGCGGCATTACTTGTATGGGGTACAGTGTGAGATCTTCACTGACCATCGTAGCTTGCAGTATCTGCTAAGGCAGAAGGACTTGAATTTACGCCAGAGGAGATGGTTAGAGCTTCTTAAGGACTATGACTTAACTATTCTGTATCACCCGGGAAAGGCCAATGTAGTGGCTGATGCCTTGAGTCGCAGAGCCGAGAGTTTGCGGAGCCTAGCTTACCTTTCAGTAGCAGAGCGACCATTAGCACTTGATGTTCAGGATTTAGCGGGTCAGTTGGTGAGATTGGATTTGTCAGACCCTCCGCGAGTGGTAGCTATCATGGCTTCCCGGTCTTCTTTATTTGATCATATTAAGGCACGACAGTATTATGACCGCCACTTGTTAGTTCTTCAGGATAGAGTTTGTCGGGGTGATGCCCGGGATGTGACTATCGATGATGATGGGGTTATGAGGATGCAGGGCCGTATTTGCGTGCCCAATGTGGATGGTATTCGAGAGTTAATATTAGCAGAGGCTCACAGTTCGCGGTACTCTATTCATCCTGGTGCCGCGAAGATGTACCAGGATCTGAGGCAGCAGTATTGGTGGAGGCGGATGAAGAGAGATATTGTTGAGTATGTGGCACGGTGTCTCAACTTCCAGCAGGTCAAGTATGAGCACCAGATACTAGGTGGATTACTTCAGAGGTTAGATATTCCGGAGTGGAAGTGGGAGCGAATCACCATGGACTTTGTAGTTGGGCTTCCACGAACTTCGAAGGGTTTCAATGCTATTTGGGTCATTGTGGATAGATTGACCAAGTCCGCGCACTTCATTCCTGTCAGCATTTCTAATACTTTAGAGCGGTTAGCTGGTATTTACATTAAGGAGATTGTTCGGTTGCATGGAGTTCCGGTTTCTATTATTTCTGACAAGGGTACTCAGTTCACATCTCAATTTTGGAGGGTCGTACAGAGAGGTATGGGTACTGAGGTAGAGTTGAGCACTGCATTCCATCCTCAAACCGATGGGCAGTCAGAAAGGACTATTCAAATTCTGGAGGACATGTTGGTGGCTTGTGTGATTGATTTTGGTGGTTCATGGGATCAGTTCCTGCCACTAGCGGAGTTTGCATATAACAACAGTTATCAGTCCAGTATTCAGATGGCCCCGTATGAGGCTTTATATGGTAGGAGGTGTAGATCTCCGGTTGGTTGGTTGGTTCGAGCCTAGTGAGGCTAGGTTATTGGGCACAGATTTGGTTCAGGATGCGTTGGAGAAGGTAAAGTTGATTCAGGAGCGACTTCGTACGGAGCAATCTAGACAGAAGAGTTATGCGGACCGCAAGGTTCGGGATGTGTCTTTTATGGAAGGGGATAAGGTACTGCTGAAGGTATCACCCATGAAGGGTGTTATGAGGTTCGGAAAGATAGGAAAGTTGAGTCCGCGGTTTATTGGTCCCTTCGAGGTTCTTCAGAAGGTTGGAGAGGTGGCTTATAGGCTTGCCTTGCCACCCAGTCTATCGAGTGTTCATTCGGTATTCCATGTGTCGATGCTCCGAAAATATGTTGGTGGCCCGTCTCATGTGTTATACTTCAGCACAGTTCAGCTTGATGATGATATGTCTTATGAGGTAGAGCCAGTGGCTATTTGGCTCGCGAGGTCAGAAAGTTGAGGTCAAAGGAGATAGTTTCAGTAAAGGTCCATTGGAGAGGTCAGCCAATGGAGGAGGCTACTTAGGAGACCGAGCGGTAGATGCAGAGCAAATATCCTCACTTGTTTGAAACTCCAGGTATGTTTCTAGACCCGTTCGAGGACGAACGGTTGTTTAAGAGGGGGAGAATGTAACGACCCGGTCTGTCGTTACGTAAAAACCCGCATTATAATTTCTGTTATTGACTTGTTATAGATTGTATATTCTATTATTGATATGTTAGAGTTGATAGGCTTGAAATCGGAATGGTTATATGAGAATTCAGTCACTTAGTCCTTAAGAATAGCCTTAAAATGAGAAAAGTCAACTAAGAGTTGACTTATTGGGAAACGAACTCGGAATACGTATTTTATGACTCGGATAGCTTCGTTAGGTGATTTGGGACTTAGGAGTGTGTTCAGAATATTTTTGTGATGTCCGGTGTAGAATTGGGCTTGAATTAGCGAAAGTTAGTTTTTGGCGATTTTCGGACAGCAGTAGAAAATAGGCTAACGGGGTCGGAATGGAATTCCGGCAGTTGGAACAGGTTCATAATGCCATTTTGGATGTGTCTGCAAAATTTCAGGTTAATCGAAGTTATTTTGGGTAGCTTCCGCATTTTTGGAGGATTTTAGAAATTTCAAAGTTCTTAGGCTTGAATCCGATGTAAATTTTGTGTTTTGATGTTAGTTTTGGTGTTTTGAGAGTGCAACTAAGTTGATCCGTGGCTAGAATTCATGGTTTAACACGTTATATGCCTTACATTTTATGTGCGTTAATGATAAAAATACACTTTTTATGTGCATAATGGAGTCTATTTCATGTGTAGGTGAATTNTCAGGTCTGCCCTGGCTTTAAGGGGGCGTTTGAGCCCAAATGCCTGGGTCCCGAGGTCCGGGCACTTCCGAGTTTTAAAGAGTTTTAAGTGTTTCCCGGTTGGAATAGAAGTCTCCTACATGTTTAGGGTTTATCCCAAACATATAAATAGACCCCAAAACACAACTTGAGAGGGGAGGAAGCCATAGAAGTAAAGGAAAAACCTGTGGATTACTACTCAGTGAAGCAAACATTGATTTTTATAGCTCTCATTTATTATTTTGTAGTTCAATTATGCAAGTTATTTTAGAATTGATTCTTATGAATATGAGTAGCTAATTTTCTT